>CAUZXS010002521.1:0-2500 GCA_963585895.1 Sepioteuthis lessoniana | reverse complement strand
ATAAGTGTGTGTGTGTGTGTGTGTGTGTGTGTGTGTGTGTGTGTGTACAGTGAACTGGATTTTCTGGATGGTAACACAATGATGAACTTAGTTTTTTTTACGCCAATGATTAATTACACAGTGATTAATTAAACATTTCAGACTCATATATTGGCCTAGTGAGTTGTGTGTTCACCAATGGCCCGGGAGAGCGGGTTCAATCCCAGGTCGAATCATACCAAAGACTCAAAAAATGGTACTTGCTTAACACTCAGCATGATAAGGTGCGGATCAAGGGTAAAGTGGAGCAATCCAGGGAAAGGATTAGCGCCCTCCCCAACTCCTCGATATTGTAGCAAATGAAAAGGGAATCTTTGGGTCGACTATGGTCGCCAACTTTACTTTATATATATATATATGCATATTTATAAAGAGACAGAGACAGAGAGAAAGAGAGGGAGAGAGGGGGGAGAGGGCGGCACCTCGGGTGGTATCATGGTTAACAAGCTAGACTAGTAAATCTGCATGAATGTGTTCGTGCCTCATTGGATGCCCCATTAATAAATTACTATATATATATATATATATATATATATATATATATATATATATATATATAGAGAGAGAGAGAGAGAGAGAGAGAGAGAGAGAGAGAGAACGGAACATTGGGAGTTTTTGAATTTTCTATTTCTTTCTTTTCATCTTTACGTCTATTTGTCTAGTCGTCTATTACACTTTCTCTCTGGGCACCTCGGGTAGTGTAATGGTTAGCAAGCTTGACTAGCAAACCTGCAAGAGTGAGTTCGAGTCTCATTGGGTGCCCCCATTCAATCGGCCTTGTGCCACATCGAAGCAAAGAGCTTCGTAAATTACCCTCTCTCTCTATTTTCTTACACTTGTATCTCTCCGTATAAGCCGCGTTCATTGATGTTATTTACATATATATTAATAAATAATAAATACCTGAACAGGTTCATTACATCATCCAATTGGAATCAAATATTTATGATAATTTATTTATTTATATATTTACTTACGTACCTGCTTTTTCTATTTGCCTTTTTGCATTTTGAAAAGAAGCAATATATGATTTACATACCAAGTATAATTAACCATTATTCGCCAATTTTTGGTATTCTTCAAGAGGTTTATAACCCGGCATCATGCTTGTCCTAGTTACGAGTATGCTTAGTAGGAGATATCGGTAGCTTACCTCAATCGCAGAAAGGGGGTTTCCGCAAAGCCCTAACTTGAATGCTTATCTTATCTTCACTCATAGCTAAAGTGGAACAATCAGTAAGAAAAAGAGAAAAAAGAAACGCGCGTGCGCGTGCGTGTGTGTGTGTGTGTGTGTGTGTGGTACTAATAAAAAAAATTCTTATATTTTAACATGGAAAAAAAAAAACCAACTCATTTGGAAGAAGGAATAGAAAGTGGATTCTTCAACATTGATGTATTTTGGCTCAGAAAGTCAAGCAGCAAAAGTCTATGTTATATCTGATTCGTACGCTGTTCAAAATCAACGAACTTTTTTTTTACCGGCACCATGTTAAACGTAAAATTATATAGAAAGTTTACTTTATATATATATATATATATATATATATATATATAAAGTTAACTTCAACTGGCTCATTGGCCTAGTGGGTAGAGTGTTTGCCAATGGTCTGGGAGACTTGGGTTCAATCCCAGGTCGCGTCATACCAAAGACTTTAAAAATGGTACTTGATACCTCCTTGCTTAACCTCCAGCAATATAAGGTACGTATCAAGGGTAAAGTGGAGCAATCCAGGGAAGGAGTAGCACCCTCCCCTACACCTTGGTGTAGTAGCTATTGAAAAGGGAGCCTTCTGGTCACCCTCGACTACTGTTGCCAACTTTACTTACTTATATATATATATATATATATATATATATATATATATATATATATATATATATATATATATATATATATATATATATATATATATATATATATAAATGAAGTTTACTAATATATATATATATATATATATATATATATATAGAGAGAGAGAGAGAGAGGTAGAATTATCCGAATGCATATGTGTATATCTATGTGCGCGTGTGTATGAGTGTGTGTATCCTGAAAGATATAAACTACTGTCTTTCATTTTAACAAATAGTGGTCAGAGATTCTATATGAATGTATTTGTGAATATGAAAAGTGTGTGTGTGTGTGTGTGTGTACTATCGACTTCTAGAATAATTCATTTTTCGGAATATTTCATACTTTAATTGTGTAAAAGATCTTTAAAATCTTGTATTCTTTCTTAGTTCCATCGTCAAACATTTGCCACGTTTATTTTATTTCATTCTATCTTTTTTCGTATTTGTATTTTATTTATTTATTTTCACTTATTTCTTTTAGTCAATAGTTTCAGTATTAGAAATAAAAACATTAAAAGGATATCAATTTTATACGTACACAAACATCCACGCTGACATTTGTATGTGTGTGCGTGTGTGTGTGAGAGAGAGAGAGTGCGTGTGTATGTGT
>CAUZXS010002520.1:60000-83298 GCA_963585895.1 Sepioteuthis lessoniana | reverse complement strand
CCTACACATCAACACGCCAGTGATAACGTACCAGAAAAAGCATATTTTCATCAACTCTGTTTGGACACTGATTGCCATCTTGAGGACATCAATTGTGATGTCTGATAGTGACGGATGTCGAGAGAGCTTAATCCATGCAATCACCACACATTTGTGATTATAATGTAAAAGTTTTTAATGCAGTGACATAGAATATCACTATTTGGGGTGATTTGAGGGTGAGTAAGACTGAAGAAGAGGTATAAGTATTACATGTGAACCTCGAGGGTGCAAATGAAGTAAAACGAGGAAAGAAAAATTGAAATGTAAATAACAAAGAAAAATATGAGGGAATTCTATAATCATGTTAGAAGAAGAAGAAGAAGAAGGAAAGATAAAAAAAAGATGAAGGAAAGAAGACGAGTAGAAATATAATTTTATAAAAAAAAAAAAGGGACAGAAAAAATAAAAATGAAAAGTGCTATTAAAGTATGAATGAAAAATCAGAAATCAAAAATGTAAAGGGAGTCAATATTTTTTTTTCAGAAAAGATGGATGAAAAAGAAGAAAAAAAATTAGAAAGAGAGGTAAGAAGGCCATGGATTTTTTAAACTTTAGTAAAGCTAAAAGAGAAAAAAGGAAAAAGTTTTTAAAAAATAGAAAAGAAGGAAAAGAAAAGATGAAAAAAGTTTAAATTGACAAAAAAGAAAATAACTGAACGAGATTCAAATTCAAGAGAAGAAGAACAAGAACAAGAACAAGAAGAACAAGAAGAATCAAAAGATAATATGAGGAAAGAAATAGGGAAAGAATGAAAAATTATTAAGGAAGAAGCAATTGAGGTTTTAAAGGAAAGTCAGTTGGTTGGTTCGTTGATTTGTTATTGTTTTATTGCATATCAACCCTTGTGCGTTTTTTTATGTTAATTTATATATATATATATATATATATATATATATATATATATATATATATATATATAAGTACAGTCTATATCCTTGTGTTTCTTGAATTCAGCTATTGTCGGACATATATGTAAAATGGTGTATCATTGATATTTAGCACTATTTAACAATACTGCAACATTTTGTCCACCATTAACTCATAAGGTTAGCTAATAAGAACTATAAACCTCTTATATATATATATATATATATATATATATATATATATATATATATATGTGTGTGTGTGTGTGTGTGTGTGTGTGTGCGAATTGAATGTGAATACTTTGTT
Source organism: Sepioteuthis lessoniana (assembly GCA_963585895.1). NCBI lineage: Eukaryota > Metazoa > Mollusca > Cephalopoda > Myopsida > Loliginidae > Sepioteuthis > Sepioteuthis lessoniana. The sequence goes on along the minus strand of CAUZXS010002520.1, from coordinate 82,083 downwards.
GGTAACTAGAAAGACCTCTTTTGTTTGCACCCAGATAAATTATTTCATCTCCTCCATTCAAGCACTAATAATTTTATTTAATATCAGTCATTTGTTTGTACAGTAAGTTAAATGGTTTAAAATATCATTCATTATTGAGTTTATTTATTACATATTCCTATGTAATATCGCTAATTTGCATAGAGCTGTATGGTTTCATAGAACTAATAATAATTCATAGTAAAAAAATCTAACAGCTCTTTTTGGCCTATTGATAAAATCGTAACTGGCACTAAGACTCCAGATTAGAGTATGCCACCAAGACTGGAGCCTTACCATCAGACGCGGTTTAGTATCACAACCAGGATACTTGTCGGTAGGGTGCGGTTCTAAACCTGCTGCTGAGTTGCAGTCCGTGTAATCTACAACCCCAGCCGAATAAGCAGAAATAAGAAAATTGTTAGATGTAAAAAAAAAAGTTGGGAAAAATGAACAAGAGTGATTGAAGAAGAAGAAGAAGAAGAAGAAGAAGAAGAAGAAGAAGAAGAAGAAGAAGAAGAAGAAAACATTTGAAAACATTTGAAAATGACTTAGAAAGGTTCAATAATAACAACATAAAACAAAAAATCGTACTTTATAATCTGTCGTCTCTGGTTTTGTCATCACTAAAGCGTTGGTTTTCTATGCCAACCTCATTTCAGCAGTGCGAAATCGCCTGATCGGTTTTATGCTTATGTATTGCTTACCTTACTCTTATACCTAATTTTACGAATGTTTGTCAGAAGGCTGATAGAATGTTTCTATCAGAAACTGTCACAATCTGTTAATCGAACTGCCATAGACGTAAATTTTATCCATATGTATAAACGATTCCGTACCGGTGGACCGTAAAAGTAGTTTTGCAGCATTCTAAAGTTGGATCAGATGCGGAACACATGCTGTGATTTAATTGAACGAAAATCAGATTTTATTATTGTTTTGTTAAGATTATCTCTTAGATCTGAGTGACGGAGAAGATTTGATTCAGGATTGTAACATTCATGTTTTTTCATTTAATCCTCATTTCTATTCCTTTTCTTATTTTTCTTTTGTCGTATAAAACTAGGAGTTTAAATATCTATGCAAGTTAAAAGGACTAACCTGTTGTATGATTTTCTAGCATTTCATTTCATTTTTTGATATGTAAAAAATGTCATAAATAAATCAGCAATTGGTACCTTTATGTCTCTTCTATTTGTTTGTAAGAAGTCTCTCTCTACATATATATATATATGTGTGTGTGTGTGTGTGTGTGTGTGTATAAATATAAATGTGTGTGTGTATATATGTGTGTGTGTGTATTTATCTAAGAATGTATAATTAGGCAGGAAGTTATTATTAAAGATATGGGACAATACCATTACCACCTTGATCGTGACACGAAAAAAATAACAAGAATTGAAAAAGTACAGTTAGAAATATAAACAATCTTCCACAGTCTTTCCTAAAACTTGCCTTAATATATATATATATATATATATATATATATATATATATATATATATATATATATATATATATATGGCTGCCGCTCGCATAACGCAAAGCTCTGAGAACGAATTGAGCTCTCTGATATCCGGTAATATATTGAATGTAAATAAACGAACGTTACTGCTTAATACCTTATAATTCCCTAGCTGATGTGGTACGCTTGTTGTTCGATTAGTCTGATACTAAGTCTAACGTAAATTTGGTTAGGTTTCGATCCCAGCTTCAAGCGTCCAACGTGTCTTGCCACACTGAAGAGGTATGATAAAACGAAAGAGTCTGTCTGTGGATAACTATATATATATATATATATATATATATATATATATATGTATATATACTTATATTGTTATTACTTGAATAATAGTTGTACTAATGATACTAATATATATATATATATATACATATATATATATATATATATATAATTAGGAAAGATATATATATATATATATATATATATATATATATATATATATATATATATATATATCATCATATCGTGCTGGCAGCAGGGATACCCCTGACCCTCTCTCGCCACTCCTCCCTATCGTTCATCGCCCTAGGTAGGTCTTCAGGACAACAACCTGTATCCTCACATAGCTGCTGAATGTACGTTCGAGCTGGTCGCCCTGCTTTTGCGCGGCCATGTGTGGGGATCCATAAGAGTACATCTCTTATGAGTTCATCTCTGCTTCTCCAGCAATGTCCTGCATGTCTGGTTCGTCTAACTTGAATAGTTTTCGTGATAGGGGGCAGGTGGCCGTACAGTTGGTGTCTTGTGGGGTGTTGCTGCCAGGACTTGTTCAGGATTGCACGCAGCATTCTTGTGTAATTGCCATCTAGTTTCTTCTCCAGCCGTTTTGTTAGCGTCCATGTAGTGCATCCGTATAGCAGTATCGATGTGACCGCTGCCTGGAAGAAACTGCGTTTCATTTTATCGGTTAGGTCTGATTTCCATATAGTCGATAGCCTATTGATAGCTGTCCATGCTTTCGTTAACCTCGTTTCGATGTCCTTTTCGGTTGATTCGACGCTGCTTCCTAGGTACGTGAATTTGTCTACTAGTTTAAGAGGGGTTCCTTCTAGAGTGGAGATGTCCCCCGTTTGGTTATAGCACATATATTCCGTTTTGTGTGCATTAACATGGAGGCCTATGCTTGCTGCTGCTCGTTCCAAACTATGCAGAAGTGTTTCGGCTTGGTCAGGTGTATTTGCCAGTATCGCTATGTCATCGGCGTAGTCGGCGTCGGTAATTGTTGTTGCGGGGTATCTTCTGCTTCTTTTCTTCGTCAGTTCGAAGCCATTCTCTTTGATTTTGTCAATCGATGTTCTAAGTACGTAGTCTAGACAAATGATAAAGAGGTACGGAGCCAGCGTGTCCCCTTGTAGTACTACAGCTACAATGTCGAAGTATTCTGTGTCTCCATCTGGTGATCGTACTTTTACTTTAGTGTTTCTATAGAGAATCGTTATTGCCGCTACGGTTTCTTTAGGTATGCCGTACGCTACTAGGATTTGTTCCATCTTTCCTCTGTGAATAGAGTCGAAAGCCTTGGTAAAGTCGACAAATATTAATGTCGCTTGTAGGTTCTTTGCCCGTACACCTTCAAGGATTCTGCGGATGGTTAATATTTGTGAGGTCGTGGATCTATTTCTTCGGAAGCCATTTTGGTTTTTTCTAAGTATGTTGTCGATTTTGGGTTCTATTCGGTTTCGTAGTAGGGCATTGTAGATTTTGGCTGCTATGGATGTAAGTGTTATGCCTCGGAAGTTTTTGGCTAATCCGAGGTCCCCCTTTTTAGGGAAGGGGAGTATGCATCCCTTCATCCCTCTATCTATCGGATTTTGATTGTATACTGCGTTGCAGTGGCGGAGCAGTATGTCGTCGAATTGTCTGGTCTTCCATACTTCCGGTGGAATTTCGTCCAGCCCTGCAGCTTCCCTATCTTTAATTTTTCTGAGAACCGAGTCGAGTTCTTCTTGTGTGAACGGTCCAAGTTTCATGTCTAATTGTTTGCTAATTATTCTGGTGATTGGTTCAGGCGTTATTTTTGGTGGGTTTCCAAGTAAGTTTTCGAAGTGCTGTTTCCACAGTTTTATTCTTTCTTGTTGGTTTGCTGCTTTAGGTTTTGCTTTGGCTGTGTTCTTTCTTCTGCTCACTTCGTTTATTGTTTGCCAGGCAATTCTAGATTGTCTATCTTCCACCGAGTCTCTAATCTTATCTATCTGATTTTGAATATATTCTGTCGGTTCCTTTATATATATGCCTGCTAATTGATATTGTGCCGTTTTTAGTTTTAAGGCATTTGTGTTTGTTGGGTTTTTTCGATAGTTTTTGGAGGCTGTTTTCACTAGTGCACGTTTTTCTCTCACCGCTAAAGTTTCCCATGGGACTCTATATTTAGTTTTAATTTTTGTTGGAATGTATTTTGCTGCTGCCTCGAGGTGTGCATTGACGAAATTTTCGTATTCGTCGTTTGGTGTATTTTTTTCCGTCTTTTCTTGTAGTGTTTCGAATCTGTTTCTTAATTCTAATACGTATTTATCTCTTACATCTTTGTTGTTTAATAGGGCCCAGTCATAGTGTTTGGTGGTCGCTGTTCGTTTGTCGTTTTTTCGTCGGCTTAACCGTATTTTCGCCGTGACTATTCGGTGATCGGTGGACACACCCTCAAAAGAGGAGTATGCCTCGCTATTCAATGCACTATTCTTCCATTTCTTGTTTATAAGGACGTAGTCTATCTGAGCTTTAGTATTGTTTGCGTACGTGTATGTCCATAGTTTGCCCTCTCTTTTTTGGTAGTTTGTATTGAGGCATGCTAATCTATTTTCTATCATGAAATCTGTTAGAAGTTGCCCATTTCTATTTGACGTGTTGTGGAGGCTGTATCTGTTGTTTCGGTTTTTCCCAATTTGTGCATTCATGTCTCCGCCAATGACTAACATGTTGTGTTTCGGGATGCTACGCACTAATGAGGATAACTCATCGTAGAAGGTGACTATTTCATTTTCTTCACTAGCATTGGTGGGGCTGTAGCATGAGATGATTGTTGCTCTGGGGTTTCCGTTAAATGTAGCTGCCATCATTCTAGGTTGTATTTTCTCAACGCTATTAAGCGTTTTTAGTGCTCTAGGTCCTATAAGCAATCCTACCCCTCCTACTGCGGCGTTGACAGAGTTTTTCCATGCGGATACAGTGGCGAGCGACCAGCCATTGCCAGTTTCGTGATATTTGATATCTTCTGTGTGCGTGTATCTGTGTTCTTGTATGCATATTATGTCTATCTTATGTTCTTCGGCCGATGCGATTAGCTCTGGGAGTTGTCCTATTCTATTTAAGGTTCTTACGTTAAATGTGGTTATTTGTAGTGTTTGCTTGCAATCTTTCCTAATTATTCTAGTTTTTTTCGTGAAAATGCTACAGATGGCGTAATGGTTAAAGTGATGGACTGCGGAATCGTAGTAAGCGAGTTCGTATTCCAGTCTCGCTATTACGTGCACTTTCGGGCAAATACCCTTGGGAAAGGTATGAACCCCCTTATCCTCCCAGCTATGGGTTAAATAGTATCCCTACTGTTACATCTAGGAGAATGGCTTTGGCATTACATAACCTAAAAAGAGTTGATATGACATTAAACAAAGAAACCAAACCAAACCTTTTTATGTTCGTATTTTAATTCAAATTTATCAAATAGGGAATTGTTTAAAATTCACTGATGTCGATTTTTTTAAAGTAATCAAATTATATTGAATGCGTTATCGATCTTTTTAAAGTTTAATTTTAAATTTATTTGTAATCTTTAAAAAGAAATATTTTTATTTTGAATAGATATTTTTTCCAAACCCGGTAGTATCATTAGTACAACTATTATTCAAGTAATATACATATACTAATATTTATTTTAAAACTAGAGTTACTTAATTTTGAATCATTTAGTTAGGTGTATCCGTTATTAGTTAGCGCACCTCTTTTTTTCTTTTTATTGTTTATGCTTAAAATTCATGCATACATGCATACATCTTTCGATCTATCTATCTATCTATCTATCTATCTATCTCGATATATATATATATATATATATATATATATATATATATATATGAACGTAGATGAAAATCTCAGTAATGCAAGTTTCTATAAGCGTAACCGCACTCATTTACGCACACATTATATATATGTTCTTCATAAAAAAGAAATTCTGACCCACACTTGACTTTCCCTCAGAAGACCTTGAGGGCAGCTTTACTCTTACCCGCTCCTCTGTATTCTAATTGGTTGTTTTGAACAAATCCGTTTACCACAATCCAAGTAGACATAATGTTATTATTAGGTATGTTTTTCTAGATCTAATTATATTGATGTTGTCGATTCCCTTGCGTTAGCATGTCGGTGCACAATACCAGCATAAAATACATGAATATAAAGACGTGACAATTCCCAATGTTTATATCGGCATATAAATAAACATCTTTAGAAGTTGATAGACTTGATCACATTCGTAATTCCGAGTGTTTTTGCCATAATGTATTCGTGTATAAGTCGAGATCGGGTGTGGTCATGAAATCATCAATTCATAGAAATATTTTTAAAGCCAACAATTGTTGTTGTATATGTTGATGCATTTTTTAATCAATAAATCAGGTCTCCAAAATTCAGATTATTCTTTAGCAGTTACGATAAAATTTTGCATTGATGCTTTTTTGTCTGCATGCAAGAAATCCAAATTTACCATTTCTTGACCACCACCCAAAACAAATAGCATATTTATTCATCTAAATCTAAGATGAGAATATAGTAAGAGACATATTTTAGGGCATGGCATTTATTTCCAAAGTCATATATAGCATCTTCCTTTGGCTTATTTTTCTAAAATTCGTAAGCCAAAATTACGTAGACATCGCTATATATATATATATATATATATATATATATATATATATAGAGAGAGAGAGAGAGAGAGAGAGAGGGAGACAGACAGACAGACAGACAGATAGATAGATTGATAAATAATACGTACGAATTTAGTAACTCTGGGCTATGATATGATAGAGAAGAAATAGTTAATCGCATAATAAGTTTATGGTCCTATCAAATTCAGAGGGAATACAAAAATGTCTTAGTAGAGAAGGTGATACACTGGTAATTGTGCAAGAGACTAGAATTTTTAAAACAGCGATGAATACCTAGACCTTGCTAGAGAATTTAAAAACCATGGAACATGAATGCGAAGGTGATATCAATTGTAATTTGCGCATTTGGTACGGTCACCAGAGGATTTCTACCAGGACTGGAGGACTTGTAAATAAGAACAGGAGTGTAGAACATCCAAACGACAGAATTGTTAAGATCGGCTTGAATACTAAGAAGATTACTGGAGACTCGAGGAAACTTGCTATCATAAAAGTTGGTTTGGAAAACTGTCAAATAAGTAAAATAACGTGAATCTCCCCAAACAGCAGAATAAAACAACGCCATAAGGACCGGCTATGTTAAACCGAAAATAGATAAGACAAACACAATAATAAGTGTAGGCAATGTGAGGAGAAACCGAACCATTGGCCTAGTGGGTATAGTGTTGGCCAATGGTCTGGTAGACGTGGGTTCAAGCACAGGTTGCGTTATGCCAATTTTTTTTTTTTAGAAATGTTACTTGATACCTCTTTGCTTAACACTCAGCAATATAAGTTACGTATCAAGGGTAAAGTGGAGTAATTCAAGGAAAAGAGTGTAGTAGCTATTGAAAAGAGAGCCTTCTGGTCCCCCTTGACTAAGGTCGCCAACTTTTTTTACTATGTGGTGAGAAAGACAAATAGTTTAATCGCAAAATAACCAAATGCATCAAATTAGCGTAAAAAGAGTACAAAACTCGACATAACTATTTCAGGAAAGTGATTCATTGAAAAATGTGCAAGAAATTGAAAATCGATCATACTACCAAATGGTACATGCACAAACCAGAATATATCCACGAGAATAAGACGCACAAAATTCTCTGAGATTTTGAGATACAAACATATCACGTAAAGTTGGCCGGGTTTCATTCCCAGCTTCAAGTGCCCTACGTGTCTAGCCACGATGAAGAGTTGTGATACAACGAAACAGAATGTCTGTGGATGACTATATATATATATATATATATATCGTTTAATCAGTCTCCTTGGAAACTCCCCTAATGTCGAAATAAACGAAATGTTTAGAAAAATGAAAAACAGAAAAGCTGCAGACCACGAGGAAATGCCCCCAGAAGTCTGTAAGACAAGGAAGAAATATATATATCGTTCAATTAGTCTCCTTGGTCACTCCCTTAATGTCGAAATAAACTTATCACAAATTTTATCTATATCCACCTCGACATCAAACTAGGATAATTTACTCAAGGACTCAACGAAGTATTTAGAAAAATGAAAAGCATAAAAGCTGCAGACCTCGAGGAAATTCCCCCAGAAGTTTTGAAGACAAGGAAATTTGATGATATACAACTTCGATTTTGCTACGCTGTATATAAACAAAATAAAATTGACTGATGGGCATAAACTAAATCCTTCCTATCCAAAAGAAGGATTACCTCACCAAAATAAAGAACTACAGAGGTATAACACTTACTTTCATAGCGGCTAAGGTTTATGATACTTTGCTTCGCAATCGCATCGAAACTAAAATTGAAAAAGTTCTAACGAAAAATCAGAATTGTTTTCGGAGAAAACGATCCACAAAATCACAGATTCTAACAATCCGTTGAATCATCGAAGAAGTCAGTGCAAGAAATCTCTCGGCAACATTATTGTTTTTAGAATTCCCCAAGGCATTTGATTTCATACACAAAGTGAAGATGGAGCAAATACTTCTAGTTTATAGTCTCTTTGACGAAAATGTCACAGACATAATGATGCTCTGTAGAAACATGAAATTAAAAGTACACTCCCCGGATGGAGACAAGGGTTTCTTTGACATTGTTGTTGGAGTTCTGCAAGGAGATATATTAGCACCCTATCTATTTATAATGTGCCTAGACTACGTACTTCGAACGTCGATAGATATATTTAAAGAAAATGGCTTTACACTTAAAAAATGCAAAAAGCAGATTATATCTGAGAGAAACTCTATCGGACACTGATTACCTAGTGGTTCTTGCAAAAAAGCGGCCCAAGGCAATCCTCTGATGCATAAAATGAGCAGGCAGCAGAAGACGTTGGTCTATGCGTAGACGAAGACAAAATGGTGTACCTATGTTTTATACGAGAAGGAGCCCTTTCCACTGTAAATGGCGTTCCTCTGAAGTAAATAGACAAGTTCATGTACCTTGGCACCAGTTTCTCATCAACCGAAAGTGATAATATTCGCCTAGTGAAGGCCTGGACAGTTATTGAAAGGCTATTGATCATGTGAAAGTTTTATCGGTCAGATAAGATAAAAGGGATGTCTTCCAAGCTGTGCTTGTGTTAATACTACTCTATGGATGCACTACATTGATGCCGACTAAATGCCTTGAGAAAAAGCTTGATAATAACTGCAGAAGAATTCTACGAGTTATATTGAATACATCGGGGAGGCAACACTCCACGAAACAACAATTGTACGGCCATTTACCGACCATCATTAAAACCATCCAATTAAGACGAACGAGACATGTGGAACGCTGCTGGAGAAGTATGGGCTGACTCATCAGTGACTTTCTCCAATATACCGCTACTCATGGACGTGTCGGTTTTGGTCGACCTGAAAGAACATACCTACATCTCTGCATAGACACAGGATTTAGTTGAGAGAGAAAGAGAGAGAGAGAGAGAGAGAGAGAGAGAGAGAGAGAGAGAGAGAGAGAGTGTGTGTGAAATCCATGCTAAGACTAGGACTTGATGATATATATATATATATGCATGTATGTATATACACACACACACACACACATATATATATATATATATATATGTGTGTGTGTGTGTGTGTCTGTGTGTGTCTGTGTGTGTGTCTGTGTCAAATGAGTAAAAATGCTAAAGAGTATACTGAATTTTCTTTGCTGATTGGAGTGAATTAGTTTGCAGAAAACAAACGTTACAAAGTTTGCAAAAATATCAATTCGTTGATGCGTAATAAGAAGTAAATTGTATTTTAATGAAATAGTTCATTAGCAAACAGCATTATTGTTGTTGTTGTTGTTTTACTCGACAATCATTAGCATTATATTTTTGTGTGTGTACATGAACCTCCCATGGAAGAATAATACTATAAAAGAGACGGCAAGTAAAGTATATGTTAATAAGAACATGTATGCCCTGTGAAGTCTGTCAACAGTGTATATAGAAATTATAGTTGGCAGTAGTCGCTGTGGCTAGCATCAGAACAAATATTAAACGCAAAAAATGTAAAAAGAAAAAGGATTATATATGTTACACAAACAAGTTGACATGATGTTAAATCTACATACCTTTCAAGGTTTGGGAATTCTTAAATATTGAATAATTAAAAGCGTTCATTCATTGAAATAAGTCCGCAAAATAAATAATCAATACCGTATGTTATTTTTATTTAATAATATTAACTAATTTATTTTTTCGCTATTTCTAATAATAGTTCGCCTCGAAAATAGAATCGAGAATAGGTTAATTAATCTAGAATTTTAATTGGTTATAAAATCTACTTTTTATATTTTGTTTTTATTAATTAGAATGTAAAAAATTTAACGTTATTGAGGGTTTTGAACTTTCAAATTTTACGACACTACTGAGTTTGCCGTCTGCAAAATCAAATAGGAATATATATTATTGTAGGTCAAACGAAAGAAAGGTTAATATCTTAGAATTAAAAAGACCAATAAATGATATCAAATTTTATATTTACCTTTTAGTTATTATAAGTTTTTTACACTAGCGTTAGCAGATGGTCTTTCATTGAAATTTTAGTGACAATGAGTCACCTCATGTCTCCAGGATTCTTTTCAATATTCTGATCGATCTCAATAATCCAGTAGTTTGAATGGTCTCGGGTCATCCTCCGATTTCCAACTTTTTCAGCCCCCTTATCAAGCTTTTGGTGATCGTTCCCAGCACACATTTTACAATTGTTATCACTGTCACCTACATGTTCCATAGTTTCTGGTTCTCTGGCAAGGTCCAAATACATATCACTCTTTCGTTTTCTATGATTTTTTTTGGTCGACATATTATCTTTTTTATGATTATCTATATGTATATATTCGTGAAAAAAGTGTTTCTAACATTCCTGTTTTCTTCAGGCAACTGAATTATTTGTTGTGTGTTGACTATCTTTATAATTGAAAGTGGTTAAAAGATTTTTCTGGTTAATTCTAGTTGACGTCAGGTTTAACGTGTAGCTGTCCCATTGAAATATATGACCCGTAACTATTTTTGACTTTTTTATAATTGCCCAGTCAGGTGGGCTGTAGAATAAACCGACTGCTTATCTGCAAAGGCGTAGGTCCCTCCCCCCAACAATGAGTGGCCAGGATATGACACTTAACCATCTGATGGTGAGGTTCCAGGAATGCTGGAGCTTTGGGGAATGCGGAGTACCCATTTATTGCCATTGCTCCCAGTTCAACTCTGGCCCAGACTGGTTTCACCAGATTGCATCCTGTCTACTGGTCAAACAGAACAAAACTGTGTACTTATGCTAAACAAAATTGCTTTAAAAAGAACGATTTTGTATTCAAAACTGAATTGTTTGAATATAAATGTTTTTGCTATTGAACATGTGCACTCATGCTAAACTGAATTGTTTGAAATAGAACTGTTTTGACATTTAACTGTGTTTACACACAAAAAAACTATGCTTGTACTAAACTGAATTGTTTGAAACTTCGTCATTAAATGGCTCGAAAGGGGTTGATACTCCGTAAAACCAACCAACCAAACCAACCAGTCTTTTAGAGATCTTCTTTGTAATTTCCCTTTCTTGTTTTTTTTTAAACTTCACCACTTCTAATATCTTATATATGTATGAGTTACTTACAACCAGCACCATCACTAACAAAAACTACCGTCAGGTCTCCCATGAAAACATTCACGTAACTCTCTCCATCGGAAGAGATATCCTGAAATATTAATAAATATGGGATTCATATCAGTAGAAAAAATACTTCTAGAAGAAGCAAGAATGTTGATAAAACATATCAACGAACAACCTTTTGAATGTCTCAAAATGCAACAAGAAAACAGCCCTCGCCTATTCAGAGAAATATCAGCAGACCTGGATCAACTTAAAAAACAATCTTAAAATTTATATATATTAGAAGCAATAAAAAATATTCAAATCAAACGATAACCAAAGAATTTAAAAAGCACACTGATCTTATTAAAATTTGAGGAATACGCAACGTATTGGACCACAAAATACAAAAATAAAAATACAATATAACATTTAGAAGGAGATCGTATATTTTTGTAAACTCCAAATCAACGTTTATCATTAAAAGAAATCTAACCTGTGATTCAGAAACTGTTGTTTCCATAAACCAATACTCAAACTGTAACCGAATATACCAAGGATGTACCCAACCCCTAAACAACAGAGTCTATCTAATAGCCATATTAAATGATCAACCAACCGACTATTCAATATATAGAAACGCCTTTACGAATACAGAAACAATAACTTATGCACATACAAGGACACGTGCGTGCACGCACGTATTCACACACATAAAATACATATTCACATACACACAAACCCATTAATAGCAAAAACACATACATACAAGTAGAAGGAAAGTAAAAAAAAAAAGCAAAGAACAAAGATCATAAAAAACGACCCAAAAATTTCACGGACAATTAACTTTAAAAGAACAGCCAAAGATATTAATCCAAGGGTCATCCCGAAACGGCCAGAACAATCTATAAACCACCGTCTAATATAAATATATTAAATACGAAAAACAGCAATCCAGTTGAAGACAAATTGCCCTCGGCTTTGTCTGGGACATCTGCAGGTGGGCGACGACGACATTGACTAGCACAGCTTAGCACTAGATTCTCAGCTATAGTTCAAGATAGAAGCAGGCGTACGTGTTAGGCTCACGTAATATATCTAGTGTGTCCAAACCCAACAGTAGTGTTATCTGGATCACATTGCACAAAGTGAGTCTATAGCCATCACACGCCCAGCAGGGTTCGATCCTTGATCGTACCTCTCCTCCCATAACCCCCACTGTAAAAAGACCTTGTGTCAAGTCCTGACTGGTGGGAGGCATAGACAAATACCATCTAAAAGTGACTGGAATGTCCGAAGTGCGTGTCACACAAATATTTATATATATATACACAGAATAATAATGACAAAAACCTCAATACTTAATCTGATGTCAATTGTAAACTTTTATTTTAACACACACACACACGTACGTTTTAGAATATATATATATATATATATATATATATATATATATATATATATATATATGGACTTCTCGATAGAACCAACGTTGTATATTTGTTTAAATATTCCCTGAGAGACTGTCTCCAAAGAAAATAGTGCGCATGTTAAACTTGAAAGGATCTTAAATAAATTATACAGACTAAATTTGTCTTTATTATTTAATAAAATATGTTTAAATGAACGACTGCAGTCTAATGAAACACACACACACACATACACACACACACACACACACATATATATATATATATATATATATATATATATATATATATATATATATATATATATGTATGTATATGTTAAGATAAATGTTCTAAATTTCTTTTTTAAACAAAAATATATTTTTTGATCTGTATGTATATTTTGTTATAAATTGCCGAGCATTGAGCACTCAAGCTTTGAATATTCACAGTTCTTATTTCCCTGATATATATATATATATATATATATATATATATATATATATATATATATATATATATATATATATATATATATATATATATTCCTGCTTCAGTTTGTGTCTATGTGTGTGCGCACATACAAACAGTGGTACCTGGATTTTCATCGCGAAAAACCATCACTGTTATAGATATAACAATCTTGCTTTTTTCTTGCTGCTGTTTCTTGCTAGCACGGGCATTCTTTCTTACCTCGAACATTGTCGTATGGCATTGATGAAGTTTTTTTTTAAAGGAATGAGTTCAAACTGAAAAAAAAAAATAGCCGGAATTCGAACTCTTTTTGACGGTTCCATTTTCTCAGCTGGGACCCTTTACTCCAATCAACATCTCCAGGCATGACATGTGATATCATCCTAATGTGATTAATTCTTGCCATGAATATCGCGCAATTTTCAAGGCCAAGCTTGATGGTAATCATTACAAAATCCAACGTAATGATAATACGAACTTCCATTCCTCAACAAGACTGATTAGCTTTCATTAGATTTCCAACATTTGACAATGGGATTTGGAGGTGGGTGTTTTCTGCTCCTACGTTTGTTATCCATTTGTCAGTTATACTGCTGTTTTTGCTTAGTTTCGTTTCGTTTCTAGTTTGTTTGGTTTTTTCTTTTTTTTTTTTTTATAAATCTTTTATTGATCCTTCTATCTTTTACTCTGTTGAGTGTAAACCGTCATTTTATTGCTAATCGAATCAGTGCAATCTTCGAAATCTTAGGAGTCTTTTTCTTTCACTTTTCATATTATTTACAAATTGAATATTGAGTCCTTTTACCACACTTTTCTTCGTTGCTTATTTATCGTCTTTTTTTTTTCTTTACACGATCTTTTCAATCTAAAAGTCGTTGGCTCAGCGTTCGGATGGAACTGAAATAACTTAAATAAATTCGCACGATTTCGGATCCAAACTTGTTAATTGACAATCCAAATTTGTTGTAAATCTCCTTGAGAGTTCAGCTGTGATTAAGTTCTTGTTAGAGTAGTTTGATAAGATTTCAGATTATTTGATTTTAACGCCTTGTAAACCTGTCTAGGGTTAGTTTATGCGTAAAGGTTATGGAAGCATGCCTATTGTACATTCATATTTATGGACAGAAAACTCATAAATTATTGGCCATTTGCTAGACTAGGTTTATTATTGTATGTTAGCCAAATATGCATCATCCGCCTGGAAGTATTTTAGTTGTAAGGTAATAAAATATCATATTAAGTTAGAAATATTTAAAAAAAAAACAAAAACAAATAAAAACGCATATAAAAACATCGGTTTTGTATTGTTTTGTTGGTTGGGTTTTATGGCATATTAACCGTTGTAGGTTATTTACTGCCAAATTGTTTTCATACATATATATTATATAAATGATTTGTAAACATAGAATGTTGAGAACATTTTTAAATGAGTTGAATTTTTTTTACACAGTTAAATGGATTTAAGTATTTCTATCCAATACGAATAATTCTATTTACTCTTAATCATTTGGTTTGGTTTGGTTTTATGGCATATCAACCATTGTAGGTTATTTAAGACCAAATTCACTTTTATGCATTAAACAGTTCTATTTCAAGCAATTCAGTTTATCATAAGTATACAGTTTACTTCTATTTGACCCATAGATAAGACCCTATCAGGTTCTACTCCAAAGGCCAGAATAGACCAGAAACGATGGCAATAAAAGGGTACTCCGTATTCCCCAAAGCTCCAAAATTACGGGAGTCTCACCATCAAATTGTTCAGTGTCATAAATAGGACACTTGTTGGGAGAGTCATACCCATCTGCGGAGATGCAGTCTGTGTATTTTAAATCCCCACCCGACTGGGCCAGATTTGGTTTGGTTTCATGGCATATCAATCATTGTAGGTTATTAAATGCCAAATCCTCTTTATATCAAATTTATAATATCTAAACTCAGTTTGTAGCTAACATTTTTAAATGAGTCTGAGATTCTTTTTTTGCAAACATTTAAAATGGTTCCCTTATTTCTATCTAATACGAATAATTCTATTTACTCTTAATAATTTGTTTGCGCACAGTATAATATTTTCATGTATAGGTTTGATAGGTCAGATAAGGCTGTCAGCCATTATGTTCTCGTATACGGTTAGAAGCAGTTAACCAGTCTACTCTGGGACAATACGTCTGGGAGTTTGAATTTTACCAAAGTTCTTCCTATGTTTATTGTCACGAACCTTGCTTTTTTCTCGTTGTCGAGTGGTTACTTGTGTCATAATATATAATAAAATCAACCAATTAATAAAGGCAAAAAAGTAGAAATCAAATTTATTAAGAATAATGTTTAACCCTATCCACCGAGTTAACGCAAAGTCATCGACTGGATAATCTCAATAAATATTAATAGAAATCAATACCCAATATTTGTATTTATCAACCCTTCCACACAGGCAAGATGTTATACATGCTCATTTTTTAAGTGAAGTCTGACAGGTTAGACTAGTTGCCTAACCAAAGTTAAAAAAAACCTAATTTTCCCTACAATTTTACCCATAGCTGGATAGAGAGTAATTGGATTCTGACCTTTCCCATGGATATTCGTGCTAGGTGAAAGGCAGGCAGCCTCGTCCAGGATTAGAACTATAACGATTACACAAAATTAAGAGTATTGCTTAATGTGGCACAAGGCCATGTGAATTGGGCACCGAATGAGAATGAATTAACTCGTGAAGTTTCCCTAGTCTTGATTGCTAACCATTACACCAACAGAGGCGCCTAAATAAATACCCAATGTTTTATCATGGTATAACTGTTAAAAGGTAGATTTGCAGACCATTATATACTATACTGATTTGTAGACCAATATATACTATAGTGAAGTCGAATCTTGTGAGGTTGCTTAGGATTCAACCCTTGAGTCTTAGATATTTGCACAGAGTAAATAACTTTAGAATTACAAAGACATGGGTTGCGCAAAATTGTAGCTTTAAAAATTGCCGCTTTTTAAGATTGATTTCGATCGGTTTGGTTTATATGTTTAATGACATACTAACTCGTATCGGTTATGTAACACCGATGTTTCATTAATCTCTTAATGTTTAATTACGATAACTCTAATTATAATATTGAATTTATATATTTAATCACAAGTTTTGTCTAAAATTTGTTGCACCTATTTATATATTTTCAAGTATTCCAACGAAATTTTATTAACTTACAGATAATTGTATGGTTTACTGTAACTAATAATATTCGATATCATTTGTTTACAATTATATGGTTTCGATTAATCCAATATAACGTCAATAATTTGCAAGGAATTGTTTTAAGTAAATGATAATAGCACAAAAGGAGTATAAGGCAAGACACGATTGGGTCGGCAAGGTGATCCACTGGGAAATGTGCTGGAAATTTCAGTTCGACCATACAAACAAATGGTATATGCACAAATGACTCGCATAAAATCCTATGGGATTTAATCTACAAACGGATCACCTAATCCCGCCCAGACGACCAGATCTCATAATAATCAACAACAAAAAAAAAAGAGAATCTGCGAAATTGTAGACTTTGCTGTCCCAGCGGACCACAGAATAAACCTGAATAAAGTGAACAGAAGGATAAGTACCTCGACCTTGCTAGAGAATTAAAAAAAAAGCTGTGGAACATGAAAGTAACGATTGTACCAATCGTGATTGGTGCGTTAGGAAGAATAACTAAAGGATTAATAAAAGGCCTGGAGGATTTGACAGCTAGCGGACGGGGAGACTATCCAAACGACAACATTGCTAAGAACGGCCCGAATCCTGAGACGAGTCCTGGAGACTTGAGGGGACATGCTGTCGCTCAGACTCCAGTGAAAAACTATCAGCTAACACTGATGTGAAAAACTCTATAAAATGCTAATTAAAGGGCCTGGAGGATTTGGAAGATGGCGGCCGAGTGGGAACCATCCAAACATCAGCATTGTTGAAAACGGCCAGAATACTGAGAAGAGTCCTGGAGACTTGAGGAGACTTGCTGTCACTCAATCTCCAGCGAAAGACCATCAGCTTACGCTGATGTGAAAAACTAACGAGTAGATAATAATAATGATAATAATCCAGAATGAAAATAGTGGTGAGGATCCCAGCAATGGGTTTAATGGTTCAGATCGAAACTTATTAGTATTGGATCGGAACACGCAAAATCATATAACTGTATAGAAACAAATTATTCATGATAAACGTAATTATTTTTGGCCTAATGAGTAGAATATCCGGGAGACCGGGGTTCAATCGCAGGTCAAGTCGTACCGAAGGCTCAAAAAAGTTGTACTTGATGTCTCCTGGCTTAACACTCAGTCTTATAAGGTATGGATCAAGGATAAAGTGGAGTAATCCAGAATATGGAGTTGTGCCCTATACTACATTTCGGTGTAATAGCTATTGAAAAGGGATGTTTCGGGTCACCATCGACTAAGATCACCAACAAATTTTAGAATGCTTGAAAACAATTAATTGTATGCAAATTATTTGTTTAAACAATAGATAGTTCAAAGTCCAATTGTTTATTAAGGATTATTATAATTAGTTATTTGAAACCACATGATTATGCAAACAAATGATTATTATAAAAAATAATCACTTGAATCCATATAATGTTTTATAAAAAATCAAAATTCGAAAAGAATATTTAAAACTTTATAATTATAAAGAAATGAATATTATAGATGGATAAAAAAAAAAGTGTGAATAAAAAATGATTAGAACAGAATATCAAAAATTTAGGTTTGATTACATGATGTAACCCTGAGGACCTGCCGGAGGCGATGAATGATAGGGAGAAATGGCGAGAGAGGGTCAGGGATATCCGTGCTGGCGGCGCGACATGATGATGATGATGATGAAAAAAATATTTTCAAATGAATCCAATTTTGCAATTGAATAACCCATAAAGTGTGGATATGCCGTTACAAATGAATCCAATTTCCATATTAAATAACCGAAAACGGAGTTGATATTTCGTTAACAAATAAACTAAACGAGACAATCAGAGATTAACTTTTTTTTTCATTAAATAAATCATAAGAAGTTGATGTCGTAAAATATAGGCAAAACCAAAAGAAAGTAATTTAGTCTTAGCGATATTCATTTTTTTTAAAGAATAAGTTTAAACAGTTTGTTCTCTCCTTATATGAAGTAATCTGTAAACTGTAAATATTAGAAGAATGATTATTTGCTGCCAAAAATGACTTTAGTTACATGACAGGAAGTTAGTTTTTTTCTGAAAAGTTAATCATTAATGTGAGCACATGCTCTCAGAAAATATTCTCAATTTTTAGAATAAGCAATATTAAAAATGGGTCGCTTGCTTGTGCTTTTACGCACTTTCCCTTTCAGTAGTTCTGTAATATTACGGACGGGCGCTGTCGTCAATCAGTGCCGGTGTCACGAGACTAGCGCGTGCGAGCAGAATGACCTGCAAAGTTAGAAGTGATTTTAAAATAATCACAGATGAATTAGCACGTATTTCACGACAGTTTCACTGGTGACATCGAATATTTGGGGATCTTCGATTAGTTCCCCAAAATCTCTATATAAGAAAACAAGTCACGAGATTTTGGGAGAGTTGAAGGCAGCTTTCAAAACAAGCGCGTCAAAATTTCCTAGGCCCCGACCAGTCCTACCCAGTCTGCTACGACCTATCTGTCAGGCGTGTGTGAACAGCCAGCTCTCACCCACACCGCCGTCGCCACCAAGAGGAAGGGAGAAGAAGAACCTAACTAAAATGAACTTTTCGAGTTGCAACGATCATAACCCTAAGTGAATAATAAACGACTGCTATATTTTATTTCCTTACCTTCTAGTTTGAATACTTCTTTTTCTGCGGTCTTCTTTCGTTAAAGCACAACACGTTGGTCCTATTTTACAGTTCTTCCCAAAAGTCTATAAGATATAAGGAAGCTAATTCTGCCATGATAACCTAGGAAGGGCTATGAATTTAGAGGCGTATTCCGAAAGTGACGTACTCCTGTAGACCCCTTTATATTGACGAGCAAATGCAGGACAACCAGGTAGAAGCTACATACAACAGCTCTGTGCCAATACCGGATGTAGCCTTGAAGACCTACCAGAAGTGATGGACGATAGAGGAGAATTGCGGGAGAAGGTCAGGGATATCCGTGCTGATGGCACGACATGAATTTTGACAATTGAGTTTTGTACTTTGTGGCATATCAACACTTGCAGGTGCTGTGTAGCCACATTATTTGAAAGAGTTGTGTGTGAGAGGGAGTTGGAGACCGAACAGAACAGCAACATATTGACCCCCACTCTATTGGCCATAACTGCGTTTCTTTCCTCAGCTAGATTGATTAATTCATTTAAATCATATTTCAAACCACAAAGATGGTAAAGAATGGTGTTTATAGCATATTTATGTTTTCACTTTTGTATGTTTTTCCTTCAGATTTTTTTGCGCACATTTACATGATATCAAGTATTCCTATCAAATACAGGTAATTTCCAAGGAGTTGCGTAATTTCAAGCATTCCAATCTGATACAAAGAATATCATGGTTGCTAGTATTTTTCAAGCTAATAACAATCATTTGTTTGTATACACTTATATGGTTTCACGGAGCTAAAAAAATCCTTTGTAAAGAATTACATCTTCAAGTATAACCACCTCTATTTGATCCTTTACAGGTGTAACCATTCCAGCTCAAATTTGATATGGGGGCAATGACAATAAAGAGGTGCATTACAATTGTTAGATATCCAGAAATAGAGCCTCACTATCAAATACAGTCAAATTTCATTCTCATGAGAGTATATTTTGGGGTGAAGGGTTCTTACTCCTCTATTAGAGAAACAGTCAGGGTATTCTAAGTTATAATGAGAGAGCAAAGCTAAAACAGAGAATCCAGTCTGTTCATATGGTATTTTGTTGGTGGAAGTTTAAATGGATCGTATGCTTGGAATATTCCCGAGGTAATTGGGCAGTGATTATCCAAGTAATTATCTAATATTATCCAAGAAGAGCGTCATTTGCTTAGAGGACCATTTCCCTTCATAGTCTTTCACGGATTTTAGTGCCTTATTCTCAATTATAAATGTGTCTATTAATTTGTTATAAATAAAACTGGCTTGGAAGTGTGGAATTAATTATTTCAAATGAATGCAAACATTTATAGTAAATATCTATCTTATCCCTTGCTGGAGGTAGAAAATATGAATTCATACCTCTTCCAAGGGCATTAGCACGTAGGGAACGCGCAAAACCTTGGAGTAAATGTGAATCTGTTTTGCCTTGTTAATGTGTATGCCTCTTAAACATCTATAAGAAACATGAATAACAAATAAACATTATTAGAGTCTCAATTTAATAATTTAATTTGTGAAAAACATTTTATCTGTTGCTAAATAAAACTGTGCCATCTATGTGGCCAGTTCGAAATTGTAGGAAATGCTTGTAACTCAACCACAGATATTAATTTCACAATAAGGGCAAATTGATCTTTATGCAACCCTTACCAACAGAAGAACGAATAGAAAAGAAGGGTTTAACAGTGTATATTATTTCTCTTTCCTGCAGTCTTTCATTCTCTTCAATAAGGCATTCCTTTCGCTTAGAGATATGTTGGGGATTTATTACCGGTCTGGGGCGGACCAGTTGGAAAGCTTACTTCTCAACAAGATGGATGTTTTATTGTAGGACCGCTTGCAAAACTGCCAATAATTCCCGGATTTTACGAAATGACAAGAAATAATGTAGAAATGTTGGCTCAATTTGATGATTTGCGTGGAAACAAAATTCTCACAGCTTGGAATTTAATGGATTCGCTTGTTTTCCTAAAAGCGTGGAGAAGAGCATGCCTTACATTTCTTTCTTGACTAAGCTAACTCACTGTCCCTGAAGAACTTTAGGGTTTGCAGATTATTTTCTTCTAGTAATGGTGAAAGCCAAATAATAAAATAAGTGTGATTCATTTTTATTGCCGATGTTTGCGTATAAATTACAGTAAAAGGTAATATTATTGACTATTGAGCATATTGCTTTCTGTGAAAGGTATTTTGTCTGAAAGTTTCTGGGTGTCTTTAACTTTTAAACTTTACACTTCCAGTCAATCACCTACTCTATCGGCATGGTCAATGAAGCGTAGACTGTGTGAATTTGTTATCTATGGAAGCGTAGTGGTTATCCTCATAGGAAATGGAATTTGTGACCCTAACCCAAATCCTTGACGAAGGTTTTTATATTTCGATTCACTGTAAAACTCTTAGAAGGCATAAACTGATCTCTTCTCCTCGCCAGCAAGGTTAGACTGTTTTATTTAGTCTAGGTGAGTAGTCTACGAGAGGGAAAATATGTATTTCAACCGGCTATATTTTATCTAAGATTTGACTTTGTGTCACATACTACTCGAGGTCAAGAGGTTTGGTGAATACATATTTTCTTATCTGTTGCGCACTAGTGCTTCTAATCGTCGTTTGGGGCTTTACATTATGCCAACTGTGACTCTACGTTGGGGTGAGACACTCAACTAACGAGTGCCCTGGTTATGGCATTAAACCATCTGATGCAGATGATATTGTCTTGAAGCTTTGCGAAATGTGGAGTACCCCTCCAGAACCACTATTCTCATATCCATTTTCACTTGCAGTGGTAATACCTGTTAGGGTCCCATGTATGGGTCAAATAGAAGTATCAAATCATTCAAAATTCTTAAAACGATTTCAGCGTTGGCAAAGAAATGATTTATGCCAAAGTAAATTATTGGTATT
>CAUZXS010002520.1:0-55000 GCA_963585895.1 Sepioteuthis lessoniana | reverse complement strand
TTTACATGCCAATTTTATGGGTAGTTTGCCAATAAGGATGTAGGGATTAAATCTGAAGAGATTGTCCCCCCCCATTGGCTTCCAGATATTAACTCTAATAGCCTCTAGCTGGCGAGACAAATGTAGCATATAATAAGATACGGCAACATCAAACTCTTTCTTCGGCCCTATCTCGACAACCTGGATCACGCTCGAGTGTGTGCCTTTCACAAAATTGGCGTCGTACCTCACATGGTACCATCCATTGACGTAAGTCTTCACACAACTTACATTATTTTAAAGTTTCTTAAATAATGCCAAAATACTCTTCAAGTGCATGATAGTACTTTTCTCTCTCCTAGGAGTTTTAAATTGTATATCACCCTTGTTTTTATTCCATTAACTGTAATCAGGCAACGAACATGCTGTAAAATTGTCGTGTACTATTTTCCATTGGTTAGCACAAGGAAATATTAAACCATAACACTGTTCTTTTGCTACACGGGTCCAAATTGTGTTCCTTTACCTCATATAATTCTAATGTTGAATTTTGGTCTTCAGATGCGACAAATATTCGAAGAGAAACGTTTAGTCGTCGATATCAAAGTCTATTTTTATCAATCATTTAAGCGCTAAACTTATTATATGCAATAAAGGAGAAAAAAAAACTTGAGGGTAAACATTACCATTCTCACAAGTCAAGTTTTACTTTGAATACGCTGATACCACTCCAACAAAAAGAGTTGTCCTGGGTATGAAACTAAACTGCCTTTGATAGTGTGACACCCGTTTTGTGTTCTGAGGTGCGTGCAGACCCCTTCATTGCCATTACTTCCAAATCCACTCTAACCAGGAATGGTAGTAACTTTTAGAGTCCAATTTATGCATAAAATATCTCTGCAAAAAATATTCTAATTCAATATGGCCGTGTGAAAACTTTTTACGAAGCAACTACGACAGATGTTAATATGAAATGACAATGAGTATTGTAATTACTAAGTTTAAAATATCCCAAGAGAGTTTAACGTGTCATTAAATGAATGAATGAGTCAATCAATAATTAACTAACTTTTTACCTAGCAATGATAAAATAAGATAAAAAGTAATACAAATAAACATTTTAATTCAAGGAAAGATTTTTAATACTTTATACGAGTAACACTATTGAAACACAGGTACGTATTTAGTTCATATAAAGTATGTACTGGAAACTTAAGTGCTCTAAAGTTGAATACTGTATTGTTAATTGTGAAAACTTTTAAACAATGATTAATTTAATTAGAAAAAAAATATTGGGAATTCTTGGAATGAAGAAGTGATCAAACCGAACCAAAATGATTAAATCAGTCAAGAGGATGGAGTTATCTTTATTGATTATTAATAAAACACCCTGAAATCTTAGACTATATTTGTATACGTCATTACAAAATGAAGAAATACTGATATATTTTCCAGAGACTGACTTTGGTGTCAAACCAGGCAAATTTATTTTGTATGTACGAAGGTTCAAATCAAATTTATTCCGTAGTAAGGATTAAAGCAGTTTGTAATAAATGAAGAAAGAAGTGGGGGATAATTGTATTTTGCAAGTCTATCTACTCTAATCAATGTGTCTCAGGAAGCTTGACGAAGTCACTGGTTGAAACTTAAAAAAAAGACAAGTTAAATGATAGAATTACGAATAACTCACAATCATTTTCAATAAAGAAAAAAATCTGCTACTGAAAACGAGCCGGAAATGTAAACCCTGCAAATTGATACTTATTGATGAGTATGAAATAGCAAAGATAATGAGATGAATAAACTATGATTTGTCTACCTCAGGTCGATTCAAAACCAATTCAATATGTTATAAATTAGCCGAGGGATTTCGGTTCATGCCTTTGAGTTTAGTTAGGCTGAGAACCTTTCGGCTCAGCACATGGGTTGGTTGGGTGTAAGATTGAAGCAGGTGTTAACGCGGGTGCGTGCGAGTGGATGGAGGTGTCACTCAGATGTCATAACAGTCCGAGACGATACTGGGTGACAAGGTGCGGGTGACGTCACGCACCGGAAGCACGCGGAAGTTTGTGTGAGAATTTGAAGAAAATAAGAGTCGAGTTTTGGACGCCGAACGAGAAGGATCGATTTTGGAGCTCGCAGGCGCGAGGCGAGTTTGCGCCCTATGGGGGGGGGGGCGCTCGAGTTGGGGGCCAAATGAATAAGACAGCATAGAAGATTGTGTCTCTCCTCCGTACGTCGAAACCTTTAACTCAAAGTTAATAAAAAGGTTTCGTACCTGAACAAGAAGTAGTTACGTGTTTTGGGGGTTCATGTTCTTTATGTATTCTATCGTTATGAACATTACATTTCTATTTCGCACATGGCCATATTCGTGTATATGGCTACGCAACATAGTCATATTTAGTGCCAGAACTTAGGCATATCGTTCATGATATGGTTTACGATTGGGTTACCATGGTTCCACGAAGACGATCAAAGAAGCGGCTAAGAACAAGGAGTAATCTATTTCGGAGCGGCTTGTTCAGGCGATCGAGGGAGAGAGAGAGAAAACACAAGGCCCCAGAAAATAAGAAACAAGGAAAAGAGACCAAAAACAAGAGGAACAAATTCGGCACCCCTCAGAATGAAGGAGAAAATTCCAACATCGAAAAGAGAGAAAAAAACCCAAAAACAGTGCAACTCCAAACGAAAAAAAAGGAAGGCGTCAAAAGGCAGCCCTACCAATGTTAGTGAAGAAACTGAACTGGTCACCTTCTACGATGAGTTATCCTCATTAGTGCGTAGCATCCCGAAACACAACATGTTAGTCATTGGCGGAGACATGAATGCCCAAATCGGAAAAACGGAAACAACAAATACAGCCTCCACAACACGTCAAATAGGAATGGGCAACATCTAACAGATTTCATGATAGAAAATAGATTAACATGCCTCAATACAAACTACCAAAAAAGGGAGGGCAAACTATAGACATACACGTACGCGAACAATACTAAAGCTCAGATAGACTATGTCCTTATAAACAAGAAATGGAAAAATAGTGCAATGAATTGCGAGGTATACTCCTCTTTCGAGGGTGTGTCCACCGATCACCGAATAGTCACGGCGAAAATACGGCTAAGCCTACGAAAAAACGCCAAACGAACAGAGACCACCAAACACTATGACTGGACCCTTTTGAACAACAGAGATATAAGAGATAAATACGTATAAGAATTAAGAAACAGATTCGAAACACTACAAGAAATGACGGAAAAAAGTACACCAAACGACGAATATGAAGATTTCGTCAAGGGGCACCTTGAGGCAGCAGCGAAATGCATTCCAACAAAACTCGAAACTAAATATAGAGTCCCATGGGAAACTTTAGCGGTGAGAGAAAAACGTGCACTAGTGAAAACAGCCGCCAAAATCTATCGAAAAAACCCAACAAACACAAATGCCTTAAAACTAAAAACGGCACAATATCAATTAGCAGGCATATATAAAAAGGAACCGACAGAATACATTCAAAATCAGATAGATAAGATTAGAGACTCGGTGGAAGATAGACAATCTAGGATAGCCTGGCAAACAATAAACGAAGTGAGTAGTAGAAAGAACACAGCCAAAGCAAAACTGAAAGCAGCAAACCAACAAGAAAGAATAAAACTGTGGAAACAGCACTTCGAAAACCTACACGGAAACCCACCGAAAATAACACATGAACCAATCACCAGAATAATTAGTAAACAAGTAGACATTAAATTTGTACCGTTGACACTAGAAGAAGTCGACTTGGTTCTCAGAAAAATTAAAAATAGGAAAGCTGCAGGGCTGGACGAGATTCTCCCAGAAGTATAGAAGACCAGACAATTCGACGACATACTGCTCCGACACTGCAACGCAGTATACAATCAAAATCCGATAGATAGATGGATGAAGGGATGCATACTCCCCTTCCCTAAAAAGGGGGACCTCGGATTAGCCAAAAACTACCGAGGCATAACACTTACATCCATAGCTGCCAAAATCTACAATGCCCTACTACGAAACCGAATAGAACCCAAAATCGACAACATACTTAGGAAAAACCAAAATGGCTTCCGAAGAAATAGATCCATGACTTCACAAATAATAACCATCCGTAGAATCCTTGAAGGTGTACGGGCAAAAAACCTACAAGCGACATTAATATTTGTCGACTTTACCAAGGCCTTCGATTCCATTCACAGATGAAAGATGGAACAAATCCTACTAGCCTACGGCCTACCTAAAGAAACCGTAGCAGCAATAACGATTCTCTATAGAAACACCAAAGTAAAAGTACGATCACCAGATGGAGACACCGAATACTTCGACATTGTAGCAGGAGTACTACAAGGGGACACGCTGGCTGCGTACCTTTTTATCATTTGTCTAGACTACGTACTTAGAACATCGATTGACAAAATCAGAGAGAATGGCTTCGAGCTGAGGAAGAAAAGAAGCAGAAGGTACCCCGCAAAAACAATTACCGACGCCGACTACGCCGATGACAGCGATACTGGCAAATACACCCGACCAAGCCGAAACAGTACTGCATAGATTGGAACGAGCAGCCGCAGGCATAGGCCTCTATGTTAATGCACACAAAACGGAATATATGTGCTATAATCAAACGGGGGACATCTCCACTCTAGACGGAACCCCTCTTAAACTAGTAGATAAATTCACTTACCTAGGAAGCAGCGTCGAATCAACCGAAAAGGACAACGAAACGAGGTTAACGAAAGCATGGACAGCTATCAATAGGCTATCGATTATATGGAAATCAGACCTAACCAATAAAATGAAACGCAGTTTCTTCCAGGCAGCGGTTACATCGATACTGCTATACGGGTGCACTACATGGACGCTAAAAAAACGGCTGGAGAAGAAGCTAGACGGCAATTACACAAGAATGCTACGTGCAATCTTGAACAAGTCCTGGCGGCAACACCCCACAAGACACCAACTGTACGGCCACCTGCCTCCTATCACGAAAACTATTCAAGTTAGACGAACCAGACATGCAGGACACTGCTGGAGAAGCAAGGACGAACTCATAAAAGATGTACTTTTATGGACCCCCACACATGGCCGTGCAAAATCAGGACGACCAGCACGAACATACATTCAGCAGCCATGTGAGGATACGGGATGTTGTCCTGAAGACCTGCCTAGGGCGATGAACGATAGGGAGGAGTGGCAAGATAGGGTCAGGGCAATCCGTACTACTAGCGCGACATGATGATGATGATGAAGTATTTCTACGTAATAAAAAATTATAAGTTCACTATCGTCAATGAAGTATCTTATCATATTTACCATCTCTGCATTTCGGGCATGGTATGACACAAGGTCAATTTTTAAGCGGAGTTTACTAGGTTTGAATTCAAAGTATTCCTTCTTCTAGACTAGTTGCCTCACCAAAGCTGAAGAAACTCAGTCTGCCCTACTATTTACCCATAGCTGAAGGGAGAATAATTGGATTCATTCCTTTCCCAAGGGTATTAGTGCTATGTGAAACGCAATCAGTCTCGTCCAGGATTTGAACTCGTGTCGCCGAGTCCATTTCCTAAGATGATAACCATTACACCACGGGCACCTCAGTGAAGTATCTTATTGACGTGAAAGTGGTACAGCTAGATTACCATTAAAATACAATTCCCTCTTCTACAACAGGTACAATTATGCAACGGACATCTCTTAAGGAAATTTAGTCGATTAGCCATGCTCAAATTTTTCACAACCATGTTTAGGTTTCACCTCTTGTAGATTAAATATATTAAAGAAAACGATTTATTTTTCATTGATATATGATTCATCTTAGGTTTTATCCTGTCCTACTGGACACTATTTAGGCTCTTTCTTGACTAACGTTCGACGCTTATAACGATTTGTTCAATCACTCTCTCTCTCTCTCTCTCTATATATATATATATATATATATTGTGAGGTGCGTGTCTCTCTCTCTCTCTCTCTGTGACAATTTTTTAAGAATTCATGTAAAATAAACCATTAATTTAAAAAGTTTCTGATACTATTAACGCAGAGTAGACATAAAAACCTAACATATATCATAATTATTAATTCTAGAACTCCGTTACTCGATGTTTCATGTGGTATGCATAATTCTCAAGCCTCACTGAATCTGTGATTGTTCTTCTCTCCTCCACTCTCTCTCTTTCTGTCTGTGTGTCTGTCTGTGTGTCTGTCTCTCTCTCTCAATCAATCAATCTCTCTCTACATATACATATTTATATTGAGAAAGAGATTAATAGAGAGTTTCACTGAATGAAAAGAGGTAGAACCAGAGAGAGAGAGAGAGACAGAGAGACAGAGAGAGAGAGAGACAGAGAGAGACAGAGAGAGAGAATCAGTTGTATTTTAAAACAAAATCTTTTATTTCATGTTATGTTCGGAAAAATACTGAGTAACCATTTCAACAAATACGTTCTATGTAGTCTCCTAAGATATCGGAATTCACTTTCTTACTGACCACTGAACCCTTATTCATAAGCCGTATACTATAGTAAACGGGAAAAATAAGATTCTTTAAAAAAACAACATAATAGATAAATACACAGAGCCGAGAAGAAAATTTAATGATCGTTCCAAAGAAATCAATTTAAACTACCGCCATTCTCCGCAAAGTTGAAATAGTTGCATCATTTCCTCTGCGTTTATTTATTCATTTATGCAGGGAATGTTTTATTCGAGTCGCTGTCTTTCATTTGTTAGTGCTTCTGCTCGGAAGAGACTCCTGGCGACACGATCGACGTGACTGAAAAGCCGAAAAAAAAAGTTCGATGGGAATTGATTGGGTAAACGTCACTTGAAGCCAGGTTGAAGTGATTCAAGTTGATCTAAATACGAAAGAGAAGAAATGTATTGAAAAAGAGAGAGAGGGGGACGGAGGGAGTAAAACAAGGTTAAAATCAAAGTATAAAAAATGAAGGAAGTGTCAAGCTTGGAAAATGATTCCTGCTACTGTGAAGTGGATATCAAGTAGCAAGTAAAAAAAAAAAAAAATGAAAAAGGCTTCTTTGGCCAACAGGCGTATTCTATTGACTTGTAAAAGATACAGATGGATTCGGCTCAAAATACTACTTCGATTAATTCAACTATTACTATTACTACTAATATATTAACTAATAGAGAAATTTTAAGTACAAGATTTATAAAAATCTTTTTCGAATAGATCTGCAGGCAAGACAAATAAAATAAGTGAATTGAAAAGAATTTGCTGAGCTATACTAAAACGATATAAATTTATATATAACTTTTAAGATTTCCGTAGTACGCGAGTTCGTCCTCCAGTCGCGCTATTACGTTCACTTTCGGGCAAATACCCTTAGAAAAGGTATGACCCCACCTTATCCTTCCAGCTATGAGTTAAATAGTACCACTACTGTTCTTTTATGAGAATAGCTTTGATATTAAATAACCTACAATAATTGATATGCCATTAAACAAAAAAAAAACAAAACCCAAAGCAAGCAATTCTAAGATTTCACTC
Source organism: Sepioteuthis lessoniana (assembly GCA_963585895.1). NCBI lineage: Eukaryota > Metazoa > Mollusca > Cephalopoda > Myopsida > Loliginidae > Sepioteuthis > Sepioteuthis lessoniana. The sequence goes on along the minus strand of CAUZXS010002520.1, from coordinate 47,496 downwards.
TCATAACATCGACACATTTACTTAGCTGCATAAAAGAACATTACTATTGTGAGCATACTTTAAATAATCCCATTACTTTTTACATAAAAGAGTATAATCTTCCAAGCTGTGACCGCGTCAGTACTATTGTATTGCTGCAATACCTGGACTTTAACGAAACACTCGCGGAAGAAGATAGATGAAAACTATTCAAAAATGTCACGCGTTGTTTTGAACTAATGCTGAAAGTTCAACTCACAAAATAGCAGTTATACGGCTACATACTTCTATTTCGCAAACCTTTTTAAGTTAAACGAAAAAAGACAAGATGAATACTGTGAGTGAAGTTAGGACAGACTCATTAGCAACTCCTAATTTGAACTCCTACGTATGGACACACCGGTTTTTGCTGACCGTCAAAAACTCTGTGCAGACGTAGTCTAGAGCACCATATCAGAAACGAAGAGTGATAGTTTGATTATCAATTTGTCTGTCTGTCTGTCTCTCTCTCTCTCTCTATATATATATATATATATATATGAATTTTGTTGTAATCCTAAAGAGATTATAAAAATATTTTAGATTGGTTGGTCCACGAAGAGAGTTGTAATTTTTTAATTTAATTATTTATTTTGTTCTTACCTGTATGTTTTCAGCTTGTTGCTTTTGTTAGAGAACATATATGGCACAAGGTCTTGTTAATGGGGTAGTCAATGAGACTTGAATTCACATGTGTTTGCAGTTTGAATGATTTTCAGTTGGTTATAGGTTTATATAAAGGCCATACTCTCTTTTTCTTAGAGTGTGTTTACCTCAGTCTGTTTTACTCCTCTTCAATATTTGATATGTTTTTGTCATTGTGTGTGTGTGGGTGTGTGTGTGTGTGTGCGTGTGCGCGCGTGCGTTGGAGTGGTTTTGAATTTTACTTATTTTTGCTTTGTGTGTGCGCGAGTGAGTGTTTCGGGGATTTGTGTGTGTGTGTGTGTGTGTATGTGTGGTAGTGTGGTTTGAAATTAACTGGTAACTTTTTTCTTCATAGTTTTTGTCGGTATATATATATATATATATATATATATATATATATATATGTGTGTGTGTGTGTGTGTGTGTGTGTGTGTGTGTGTCTGTGTGAGTGAGTACCATATATGTTCTCTGACGAAAGCAACAAGGCAGAAACATACACGCATGTAAGAATAAAATGAATGAATAAATAAAAAAATAAATTAAAAAAATATAAATATCTATTTGGTCCTACCTATTTTAATATATATATATATATATATATATATATATATATATATATATATCTTAAAATCTTATGGGGGTACAAAATCTAATAATAGCCTAAAAGGTGCATATTTCACTCATGTTAAAAAATGAAAATATGAAGGTCGACCGATTTTGATCCTCGCTGATCACAAATGTTATCGAAGATAAACGATGAAGAAAGAAATTAAACACCTCGTGCCTAAAAAGATTTAAGCAAAAATTTATGAGGGAAATTGGCTTGCTGATAAAATTAATACCACATACAGGTCAGCGATTTTTTAACATCTTATAAATAATCGTAATTGCGCCTTCTCTTACAGTGATGACTTGTCCATCGTATTGAACAAGTCACAGTCAAATTTTCATTTGAAAATCCTTGAGATCGTTCATATTGTCTCTTATAAACTGTCTACCTGTAAACAGAGGGACCGTTTTCTAGGTTAGAATTTATCCTCCCCTTTTTTTCCCACATGAAATCCTCCCTTTTATTTCTTAATCGTTTTTCTCGAAAATATTTGTGATCAGCGAGGATCAGAAATGGTCTACCTTCATATTTTAATATTTTAACACGAATAAAATTGCTCTCTTTTGGGATATACATATATATATATATATATATATATATATTTATATATATATATATATATATATATATATATATATATATATATATATATATATATATATATGGATGACTGAATTACCGTTGTGAAGTGGCTCACTTGTTGGACAGTAAAACCGTAATAAGTGAATTTATACTCCGGTCACGCTATTACGTTCATATTCAGACTAATTCCTTTGGGAAACGTATGAACGCCCTCATCACTCCTAGCTGTGGGTTAAACATCACCCGTACCTTCGTCTACAAAATTGCTTTGGAATTAAATAACCCAAGTAGGTTACAAAATAAAACCAAAACTAAAAATTAAAATAAACCAACAGATAATATATAAATATATTATATGTGCATGTATGAGGCTAGGGAAATTTTGTTTCTAATCTCCATAAATAAATAAAGAATATACCTTCAAACCATCCACAAAAGATGAACAGGACAAATAGTGCACTGCTGGAGAAATAAGGACGAACTCATAAGTGATATTTTTCAATGAACCCCTTCATTTGAACATGCCAGTGTGAGCCGACCAACAAGAACGTACATCCAGCAGATCTGTATGGACACAAGATGTAGTTTTAAAGACCTGCCGGGAGTGCTACACAATAGGGACGAATGACAAGAGTGTGTCAGGAAATCTGTGCTTGCTGTGTGACTTTATGATGATGATGATAATATATATATATATATATATATATATATATATATATATATATGTATATATATATATATATATATATATGGCAATGCGATCAATTATTTGAACAATCAGGCAGTAGCATATGATTGCTTGATTTTAACTGATGAAAGCAGTAAAAGAACCATCAAGCAGTGGTCGTGTCAATACTGCTATGTGGATGCGCTACATGGACGCTAACTAAACGTATTGAGAAAAAGATTGACAGCAATTACACAAGAGTGCCGTGAGTCATATTGAACAACTCATGGATGCAACACCCTTAAAAACAGCAGCTGTACGGCCACCTACCATCCATCAGGAAAATTATCCAAGTTAGACGAACCAGACACTGCTGGAGAAGTAAGGACAAAATCAAAAGCAATATACACCTGTGGACGAGCAAACCCAAGACGATCAGCCAGAACTTATATACTACAGCTCTGTTCAGATACAGGATATAGCCTGGAAGACTTCCCGAAGGCGATGGACGATAGAGACAGATGGTGACAGAGGGTCAGGAAAATCCGTGTTTGCAGCGTGATATGATGATGATGATGATGAAGAATTGTGGTATAACGAAACCATCTGCCTTTGGAGGACAATATATACGCTCCCACACGGGTATTGAGCACTCTTGCGAAGGAATTTATGGCTGCCACTTGCATAATGCATAGCTCTTCGAATGGATTGAGACCTCTGGTATCTGGTAAGGCAAAAATGTAAACAAACAAAGGCTGCTACTTATAATTCCCGAGCTGAGGTTGTTCACTTGTTAGCTGAGGGGCATGATATTTATTCTAACGAAAAGTTAGGCAGGTTTAGATCCCAATTTTAAGTGTCCTACCTGTCTAGCCACACTGAAGAGTTATGATACAACGAAATAGTCTGTCTGTGGATGACTATATATTCATATATATATTGTAATGCGATCAATTTTTTTGATCAAACAGACAGTAGCATAGGGTTGCTTGATTTTAACAGATAAAGGTAGTAAAAGAAGCAGATTTTATTGCTATTCAAATCTCAAAGCAGGAATTTGGTCTTATCATACTGAAATAGATGCTAAATATCTGAAAACCTTTTGTAATAGAAACGCATGTTTAAATTTCTTTCCTATCGTTTCAAAATCTTGTTCACAGTCGATCAAGCAGACTGTAAAAGTGAACTTTGACCCCTCATAAAAAAATATAACAGAAGAATAAGAAATTTTTGTGGTACTTTTTTTTTCAGAAATAAATATCAGAATATTATTACTACAATCAAAACATATTACTACTTACAATTTATCATAGGATCTTACAAGACAAGAACACTGAGAATAAAAATACAACAACACATTTGTAATCCAAACCAGAAATGCCGACTGTAAGATAGGGTCAAACTTCTTAATTCTGGACTGACACATATTCATGCCAGTGGGTGAAAATTATTACAAAAAAATTAAGTAAAATCCGAATTTTCAAACCAGAGCAATTTTTTTTATAAAGATAGTTTTCTTTTCAATTAAATATACATGAATAGCCTAAATTTTCGTACAATATCAGATAAAAAAAACAGATATTATTTTGTATTATTCATTGAAAAACTACAATGAATTGAAATTGATGCCAAAAATAAAGTTGCTGGCATTCTGTATCCAACACCACACACACACACACACACACACACACACACACACACACACACACACACACACACACACACACACACGTCCTATGTGTCTCGCAACACTGAAGAGTTGTGATACAACGAAACAGTCTGTCTATGGATGACAATATATACGCACCCCCACGGAGGTTGAGCACTCTGCCGAAGGAATTTACGGCTGGCACTCGCATAATGCAAAGCTCTTAGAACGAATTGAGCACTCTGGTATCTGGTTAGGCAAAACTGTAAACAGACGAAGGCTGCTACATAATGCCTTATTATTCCCAAGCTTAGGTGGTTCGCTTGTTGGCTGAGCGATTTGATACTAAGTCTAACGTAAAGTTGAGCGGGTTTCGATCCAAGCGTCCTACGTGTCTAGCCACACTGAAGAGTTGTGATACAACGAAACAGTATGTCTGTAGATGACAATATTTATTTTATTGAGGGTCAATAAAAGTACTAAGCCAACCCAAGATTTTAGATTTGTTGTATACCTCTCAAATATTCATATAGATTTTCTTTCATAGACAGGTCAATTTACTCAGTTCACTTATGAATGGTTAAATATTAAGTGAAATCATGTAAATTACTCCGAAACGTTGTTGATAACTAAAATATAACATCTTACCGCCGATGGTTATTCAAAAGAAGTACTTACCTGAAAAAGAGGAAAAACATGGTTAATATTTGATTCCAAAAGTTATGCATTCAATTCAAATTCAAATATGAGAGAAAATACAAAAAAAAAAAAAGATAAAAACAACCAAAAAAAACAAACAAACAAAACAAAAACCAAATAGATAAATATAACCAGAGGGGGAAAAATTTATGTTATTTACATATTTGTGCTGTTATTCAGCAAATATTCTTTAAGTAATTTTTATCAATTTACTTTATTTATAATTTTGATTTTGCGTTATTAAGAATTTATTAACTAAAGTCGGCAAAATTATTTTGAAAAGAAAATTTTAGAACATATTTTCCATGAATAATTACTTCTAAAGAATCTGGTCTGAGTGTGTATGTGCGTATGAGAGTATGTTTATGTGTGTGCGTGTGTGTGTGTGTGCGTTTTCTTTTATCATGAATCATATTTAATAAATGTACAGTTATTTAGAATTCAAAACAATTTTGAAAAAGTAAAAATTAACAAAAGTTTATCGGACAGAACCAAATGTATATAACTATATCTATCTATCTATATATCTATATCTATCTATCTATCTATCTATCTATCTATCTATCTATCTATATATATATATATATATATATATATTTACACACACACACAGCCCATATTTATAAATATATATATATATATATATATATATATATATATATATATATATATATATATATATATATATATAAATATATAAATATATATATATATATATAGTCTGCTATAACAATTAAAAAGAGTATCCAATATTGATGAGAGAGCATATATAATTTAAGTTTGGATCGTATAGACAAAATATCAGCCTCGTTTCATGGCAATCACTTTTTTATCTATGCAGTCGATGTACCTATGCCTGTTTCGGCTCTCCTCATATATATATATATATATATATATATATATATATATATATATATAACCTATGAATAATTTAGTAGGAATGTCTGGATTCTCTAGGCTTGGAACGACAACTGGTCTGAGAAAGAGATAATCCCTGAATTCAAAGCCTTACGTATATTGTCTTGGAGAATCTGTCGCATATTACCGAATCAATCGTTTGTCCTCCCCTTATCAATAGATTGGACCAGGTCCAACATTAGCTTTCACCACTACAAAGAAATAACCTGGATTTCTAGTCTATCATTTAACATCTTTAAATTAACTATTGCCCCCAACTCCGTCCAATCGATTGAAGAGTCCGTCATATATATATATATATATATATATATATATATATATATATATATATATATATATATAGGACACTCGTTAGGAAGTGAGTGGGACTTACCCCTCTGCAGAAATGTAGTCGGTGTATTCTGCCACCCCAGCCGACTGGGTCATACATTTTATGATCCCATCTATGCATCAAATATAGTTGGCATACCCGATATAATATAACCATGTAAGTATAAATGGAATTTCAAGAGGTAACAATAAATGTATAATGTGCGCAATTCATTAACCTCTACACAGAAAAAAAACTCCAAACAGGTTGACATTCAGTTTAAATCAATCTAATGTCAAGTAAACATGTATGCATAATTAACACCATGTGTAAGATGGCCTATTTTATATAATAAATTAAATGGAAATTAGAAGGGAGTCCTGTAGAGTAGCGGTTAACGTACTGGAGAGTGATATCGAAGTAAGCGAGTTTGAAATCCACTCGTGCTATTATGTTCACTTACTTACTTATACCCTTAGGAAAAGTATGAACCCCCAAGTTGTGGATTAAATATTACATTAAACAAAGTAACAAATCCTAAATGGAATTTAATCTAAATACAAGCGGACAGAAAGATATATATATATATATATATATATATATATATATATATATATATATATTATGTAGTAATTTCGACGGCTAATGCAATGAGATATAATAACTATTTGAGTCTAATTAACTTCAAAGTGAAAACTTTATCGTTAGAGATTTTTTAAAATGAACAATTGCCCTCATAATTAATACAATACAATAAAATAAAAAAACCTGTTCAATTCTTCAAGCAAATTACAAAATACTTTTAACAGTTTAAGCATTTTGTAAGTAGCCTATAATTTTAAAGCAGCTGATCATAGAGTCAGTGACACGAATTCAGGTTACGGATGGTTAGCAAATACCTTTGGGAAAGGTATGACCTTTCTATCTTCCCAGCTATGTGTTTAACAGTATCACTGGTGTTCTTCGATAATGATTGTTTCGGCATTAAATAACCCATGAATATTGATATGCCAATAAATAAAGAAACCAAAGCCAACTTAATGGATAGTATTAAGGGTTGCCTCAACTGAAATTAAAATATGCACAAGGATTGTGTCATTCTATATTTCACCTTACCAAACAACATATATTTCACAAACTCTCATCGCGGCGTAATGGTTAAAATGCTCGACTGCGAAATCGTAGTAAGCTTGTTCGAACTCTGGTTGTAATATTACGTTCAATTTCTACATTTCTTCAAGCAGAGATTTGGCATTTAATAACCCAAGAAAAGTCATATGCCATTAAACAAAACAAACAAAAAATCCCTTGATGGAGACCGGAGGTCGTTGCAGCCTAAAAAGTGTCGGTATAACTAAAAGAATAAGGAGAATTATCCAAATCATGTATATGATATAAATAATATTAGGCGTTTAATTCATAAAGATAAATCGTTAAACTACGCCGACAATTATCAAAACTTGCCCAGTCGGCTGGGGCTGTAGAATACACCGACTGCTTCTCGACTGAGGAGTAAGACTCTCCACCCAACGAGTTTCCTGGTTATGACACTAAGCAATCTTATGGTGAGGTACCAGTAATGCCGGAGCTTTGAGAAATGCAGAGTACTCATTCATTACCGTTGTTTTCCTAGGTCTACTCTGATAGGGTCCTATCTATAAGTCAAATTGAACAGTCTTATGTGTACTTATGCTAAACTGAATTGCTTGAAATAGGGCTGTTTTTACATTCAAATTGCGTATTTATGATAAACTGAATTGTTTGAAATGGAACTGTTTTATATGCTAAACTGAATTGCTTGAAATGGAACTGTTTTTGTATGCTAAACTGAATTGTTCGAAATAGAAATCTTTTGACATTTAACTGTGTATAAACAAATACTATTTTTATAAAAAAAACTGGAGTCTTTGAAATAGAACCGTTAATGTTTAAAAATGGATTTGGCGTTAATGTTTCATATGCCATTGAACCAAACCAAACCCAATGAAACCAGTGATCGGAACGGACTTAAAGTGTCGAAGTAGATTTTTATCTTACATCGTGTAACTTATCATCCGCAGCCCTTTTGATCAATATCTGTGTTCATTTTAACCTTGGCTCTCATGGCTTGTTTATATCAACACTCCATGGCATCGGCGTCCAGTTAACTGAAATGGCAGGGTAAAGGATCATACCACAGTTGTCAAATTACCGAACAAGAAAGGCTTGTTAACTCATACAAATACATACATGTACACTTAACTCTTACAAACAAACGAACAGTCGGTGATCTTATTTCCGTGATACACCCTTAAGCGGGATTGTAATACTGTAAGATGCTTTTTTTTTTTTTTGATTCAATTTCACGGTACCTTTTTTTTTTTATTATTATTCCAAAGGCATTCTGCATTGTAAAAAGAAAATAGGTATTTTTTTTTCATTCTTTTCTCTTCCCTTCGCTTGAAAATGACATCACGTCAGCAAACGTACAATCCCAATGTTGAAGAGATTTTTCCCTTCAATTCTTTTGGTTCCTCTTCAATCACACGACTTCTTTATATATATATATATATATATATATATATATATATATATATATATATATGTGTGTGTGTGTGTGTGCTTAAATATTTTTTTGCTTTTCACAACCAAAGGAATTCGTTCCTTCCTAATCTTATCACATAATTTGATTCTCATTATCCGACATTTTGTTCCCCACTTCCTCATACATATTTTTTTATATTCTTTTCCTCTATTTACTTTTGTTGGTTCCAGCTTTTTTACTTCCAGAAATGTGGTGTTCAAGCTGATCTGACAGAAATGATTCGCATTGTTACGGTAAGAAAAGAAACAGAATATATATATATATATATATATATATATATATATATATATATATATATATATATGATAGAAAAATCCAATCCATGGATTAACGAGTGCATACACAGACATATATAAGGATTTTTAATCTAACACAATGACACATGCATAAACCCGCGCAAATATGAATGGCTGTTGTATTAACTGAACTATATATATATATATATATATATATATATATATATATATATATATATATATATATATATATATATATATAATACAGTATGTTTTAAAAGAAAAATGCAGCCCTTTCTGTCCACTTGTATTTAGATTAAATTCCATTTAGGATTTGTTTCTTTGTTTAATGTTATATAAACTTTCATGGGTTATTTAGTGCTAAAGCCTTTCTTGAAGAAGAACAGTAATATTTAATCCACAACTTGGGGGTTCATACTTTTCCTAAGGGTATTAGTAAGTGAACATAATCGCACGAGTGGATTTCGAACTCGCTTACTTCGATACGTTAACCACTCTCCGGTACGTTAAACACTACTCTACAGGACTCCCTTCTAATTTCCATTTAATTTATTATATAAAATAGGCCATCTTACACACTGGTGTTAATTAAGCATGCATTTTTACTTGACATTAGATTGATTTAAACTGAATGTCAACCTGTTTGGAGTTTTTTTTTCTGTGTAGAGGTTAATGAATTGCGTACATTATACATTTATTGTTACCTCTTGAAATTCTATTTATACTTACATGGTTATATTATATCGGGTATGCCAACTATATTTGATGCATAGATGGGATCATAAAATGTATGACCCAGTCGGCTGGGGTGGCAGAATACACCGACTACATTTCTGCAGAGGGGTAAGTCCCACCCACTTCCTAACGAGTGTCCATCTAATGGTAGGGCACCTGTAATGCTGGATCATTGGGGAAATATGGAGTACCCATTTACTGCCATCTCTCCCAGGTCCACTCAGACCTGGAGTAATAATACCTAATAGGGTGCAACAGATTTTTGCCTTTCGATATTTCAATTATATTTCAATAAACTTTGCAAGTAAATGTTTACTTGGGAGAAATTTCAATTGGCGAAAAAAAAAACAACTCAAACTTGAAACAGCTTTTAGTTATTCTGCTAAAAAACGTGTATTTGTTGGTGCAACGAAATTCAGTAACAGCTTTGGACTTTTGATATATTTTTAAAGTTTATTTTAGTACGGCACGAAAGCGAATAATTTGAAAATACAAGTAGACGGCCGCATACAGCGTGCGTAAAAAAACAACAACAAATAACAAAGACCAGGTTTTATCTATTGGCGAAAAAAAAAACAACTCAAACTTGAAACAGCTTTTAGTTATTCTGCTAAAAAACGTGTATTTGTTGGTGCAACGAAATTCAGTAACAGCTTTGGACTTTTGATATATATTAGAAAGATGCTAGTACTAAGAATATCAAACCTAAATATATTTTTTTCATTTTAAGGGTTTATTAATTTTACTTTTTAAAATGATTGATTGAAATTTTAATGCGCTATAACTATAAATTTATCTCTGTTTTAGTTTTGGAAAAACTCGTTTGTCGTTAGAGTGAATACTATTACCCCTTTGAAACTAAGTACTCAGTGTTTAAGGTGATAACTATAAGACCATAACTCCTCACGGGTGGTATTTTGGTCAGAGATCTATCACTTCTACATCGTTATTGTCTATAAAATGTTGCAATTTTATATTCTACATAGTTTTTAATGATATTTTAAAACATGATCAGTCAACAGAATATTGTGACCAGTTATTTAACTGCTATCATTTTATAACATCCACATATTTCCGTTCAACCACGTGAATGCTTCCGCTTATTTTCATTGGTGCGTTCTACGCAGAAAATCTCTGATTGACGGCTCGTTCATGGTTCAGTATGCAATACTAATACTTAATATTGGTTCTAAAAATCTAAAGACACTTCTGCACTCTTAGGATATACCTTACCCGCTTTGAGTAAATTAGCTCAGCAAGATGACGTACCAATAATATTACAGGTGAAGGGGTAGTGTAGCTGTTACTGTGTAGTTGGGGTTGCTATGTGACAAGATTTAACCCCATTTGGCAGAGAGGTTATGTCATTAAATGTTGAAAAGAGACGGAATTGTGAAAATAGAAGATATAAAGATATACTATATACGTGTGACTTTATTCGCAATAACATTATTAATATACAGTTAAATGTCCTAAATTAATACTTAAAATTTTTTCTTGTTCTCTAGTCCATAAAAAAATAACCAAGCTTTTTTTCGTATATACTAGGCTGATCTTCGACAGTACTAATTGAAGTAGAGGAAAAAGTGTGTCTAATACCACCCCTGAAAATCAGCATTTAATAACTTCTTGTACCTAGGCTTAAACATCAACATTTGGCCTTGATGAAGGGCCTTTAACTAATCTGAAGAGACAGAAAATTAGATAGCAGAACATTGTATAAATCGACTATTTGTCAGATGTCATATGAGTGATAGAAAGTAAACAGGAAATGCAGTTCTTGCAGTGAAGCTGTAGTATCCAGCAAACGCAGATAGAATTAAATATCGTTTAACTACGTTATGATTGAAGAAGTCAAAAAAATGTAGCACTCTATCTCCAAGGAGACATATGTTTATAACAGAAATATGGGGAATCTAGACAGATGTCAGCAGCATGAATACTGAGACTTCGGCTTCGTTTCCTGAGCTACATCTGAGACAAAGAAAACCGACATTGAGCCGTCAAATACCGGCAATACGACGTCAGGCTTGACGAGGAATTTTTACAGGTTTTTCTGCTAGAGGTTCGACTGGGCATGAGGAAGAAACCTTATAAGTGTTTGGACATTTTTTTTAACACATGATCATTTGAAAACTCTGTAATTGCGTTGGTTGTGTTCCATTGGACTTTGCACTAACCATTCGTGAATATATTTACCCAACCTCTCCAACACGGCCAGTATGTGGTTCTAGGAAAAAAATTAAGTGGAGTACAGTTGGGTTCAATTTTCATCGACTATGTGCCTAACCAAGTCAAAAAAGCCCGTCCTGATATAATATCTATCAAGAGTTAAGGGTGAAAGTGTTGGGTCTAGTACGTTTCGAATTATAATAAAATATATGAAGGAATATTTATTTATTTTTTCTGACAGATCAGAATATTAATGAAGCTTATGAAAAAAACTTGAAACATACGTATTTATGTGTTCGATTTTGTGATGGCCATTTATCTGATAACGTTATGAGCAAAAGTAAATGCTAAGGTTGATAAAATGCAAAGGTTTGTATCACAGACACAGAGTATATAACCAACAAACCCTTCCACCATAGGTTTAATGAGACAACGTCAAGTTTTCAGTCTAGTTGATTTAAATTCATAGCTTCCCTTAGACTGTTTTTTAAGGCTGTAGAAACAGTCGGTAGTTTTATCTATCCATAGTTTGGGAGAACATATGGGTTCATGCCTTTACGGAGAACATAAGTGTAAAATAAAAGAAAAATATTCTTGTCCAGAATTTTGATTCAGGTTGCTGAATCGATTATGACGATAACCGTTTCAATGAGAGAGCCTCTAAATAATCGTCTGTGAAACTGGTGACTACTTTCATTGGCACACTATATACGGAGGATGTTGAAGACTATATGTTGAAGAGGTTTATGTTCTTCATGTTTAGCTGTGAAATTGGAAGAAACGTAGCCTCACCCAGGCCGTGTAGGTATAAGACGAAACTAGTTACTGAGTCACTCGTCTGATTTGAAATCATTGTTTTCTTGTTTTTTTTCAGGTCTCACCCTGTTGATATGGTTTCGAATACGCCGATTAATCCTCTATAGAGAAATAAGACCCCTCCCTATTAAGAAAACGGGCGTCCTAGGTATGACAATATTCTGTATCTTATGTTGCAGTCCCAGTTTTAAAGATTTGGAAGTGTGAAATACCCTTTCGTTGCTATTAGTGCCTTATCGTCTCTGGCCCCGCGATATAGTAGTTGTTAGGGTCCTATCCAACTAAGTCAAACAGATCTGTTTAAAAATCATTTGTATTTGTATTAATTTATGCCATATAACTGTAAATTGTTTTTAGAATAGTCCCTTGAAGCGAATAATAATCATGAATAAGCAATACTGATTATTATTTGCTACTTGAAAGTATGTAACTATTTACAAACAGATGATATTCCCGTCATAGAATTAATTATTTAAACTATATAATTATCGATATCAAATGAGATATTTAAAAACATATGTGTAAATTATTTTTATTTAATTGAAATATTTGATATCACGTATAGGTGTATCAACAACTGTTAGGGAACAACAGTGAAATGCGAATATAAATTTACATTGAAGGAGTCTCCTCAACCTTTTTGGCTTAAAATAAACCTACGAGTGTTCACATACCGTTAAAATCAGACAAGCAAATAATCTTGCCGGTAGTACGTCGTTGAAAGTTGAAACAGAAAGTGTTGAAATTATAACCCTCTACAAAGTTATTGTTTCCGGTGTTGTTGTTCGTTTTTTTTATTTCAAAAGCCAAGATCTTTACCTTCAAAAAATCATATGTAGATCCATGGTTAATAAGTTTTACTGAGATTGTTTCTGCAGAATAGAGAAGCGTGGAATAACAGAACAGATTGAGCCAGACGATTGATTGGGTCTTTTTTTTTAAGGCAAAAGGCTGTTCAGTGGTCCACATTAGCGGCCTCAGATACACGAATGGAAATTATTTATTTTCCATTGTATATCCATCCACTCGATGTCATTGATTACTTTTATCTAGCTCTTTGCTCTCCTCTCTCTCTCTCTCTCTCTCTCTCTCTCTCTCTCTCTCTCTCTCTCTCTCCTGAAATATATTTATAAAAGACATGTTTTCTGAAACTGTTATTTTAAATTACTTTTTTGTGACAATATTTGTTTCTTTGGCACGACGACTTATTTATTACCAGCAATATGTACAATAGAGATGTGAAATCAGCCTGTTTTCCCGAGGTAATTTAATTGATAAAAATTATTGTAGCACTAACAAAAGCAGATGTTAGAAAGACGTTTTACATACTAACGGAAATAAGATGACGTGGCAAAAATACGCCGATTTTATTTTTAAAAATATATAGAAATTTATTCAAAAACCTTGTATGTGGAAGTTTCAGCGATAACAAATCGAACGCGTGCTGAATAAAGATATAATTTTAGAAATAGTATTTTTCTTATTCTCATGGAATCGCACAGAAAATTTCAGAAATGAGCCGTTGTGTAGTATTTCGCCTGACTCAAAGAAAGTGTTAAAAGAATTAGATAGGGATTCATAAAAAAAGTATCGCCAGCCTTTTCCTAAATAACAGCAGCTCAGCGACGTGATTATCGAGGTTTGATTCGTGCATGAGACTATCTAATCAAAATTTGGATTTAAATACACTATTTTTATCTAGTGTAATTTCTAGGAATCTAGGGATCTTCAACATGTTCCACACTTGGTCATTGAGGTTCAGATCCGGTAAGTATAGCTTGATTGATTGATTATAATGGCATGTCAACACTTGTAATGTTATTTTATGCCTCTAGGTTAGGTAATCACGTTCAGTGTATACATTTTCTTTTTTAAGTTGAGGAATAATATTGTGAATTGAATTACCATTACCAGAAAATCCGGGACTCGTAGCTCACTTGTAGAGTTTCGGCTCTGTGGTCGCTGATTCTATCTCCAGTGGTGGAGATCACGGTTTACACTGCTGAAGAGAACTAATAAGGTCGAAGCAGCTGCCCAATGTTTCTGGATGTCGTGCGTAAATTTTCTAGTAATTCAATTCACAACGTTCAGGGTACATTGATATTAATATTTTGTGGGGTAGTATTAAAAGCTTTTTGATCAGTTATAAGATATCAAGTATTCCTACCTAAATAAACAGGGGAATTAATAGCTAAAGTACAAGACTATGGTATCAAAGTAAGCGAGTACGTTCTCGAGTTATGCTAATAAGTTCACTTTTTGACTAATACCTCTGGGAAAGGTACAAAACCCGTTATTTAAGTAACTCTGGGTTAAATAGTGTCATTACTGTTCAGAAATTTAATTAATGCCGATATTGAGGGATGCTGTTTGACCATTATTTTAGCGCAACGACATTCATGAATACAAATACCCAAGAGTTTTGGAAAGTTTTTTTTTGTGGAGACACAAGAAAGAAATTATACAATTTAGAAATATTGCGTTTTTTAAATGAAATTGGGGACACAATTTCAAAGAAGAGACTTAATCCAGAGAAATTTAACTTTTTACCAAACCGTTAGATTAAGACAACAAGATAAAGACCAGAAGGTCGAGGCACCTAGTCAGAAACAAACTCATTTACAATAGTTTGCTTGCTAACCTTTTTCCACATGAGATGCTCATAAAATATGAAGAGGAATCCTTGACTTTGTTTATTTAGGCTCTGGGTAAGATGACTTAGGCACCCATTGATAATCGAACTCAATAAGAAGGGTTTTAAAAGAACGCGCTATGCTATCGCTTGCCTCTATATAATGCGAGTCGCCCATCAAAATATATGATATTAGTCCCTTACAAAGCTTAGCATAGTTTGGTCGAAGGACAGAAATATGTTGGTTGGTTGATTGTTTTGTTTTACAGCGTATGAACCCTTTTCAGATCATTTAACGCCGAATTAAGTTATTTTGAAAAATGTTTTAAACAATTAAGTTTGAAATAATCTTTCTTTCCACACAGTAACATGTCACTACAGTTCTATTTCAAACAATTCATTTTAGCATTAAAAACAGTTAATTTCAAACAATACATTTTAGCATAAGTATTCAGTTTAGTTCTGTTTTACCGATAGATAGAAGCCTATCAGGTCCTACCACTTCGGGCCGAAGTGAACCTTGGTGCAATGGCAATAAATAGGTACTACATATTCCCCAGCATTACTGGAACCTCACCATTTGATTGTTTAGTGTCATAATCAGTACAATCTTTAGGGGAGTCTTAGCCCTCTGCAAAGAAACAGTCAGTGTATTCTACATCCCCAGCAAGACAGAAGTATGGAGTACTTTGTTAGAACCTAATTCATTAACAATTGTCCTCTAACTTTACTTGTTAACCATTTCGTCATATGGGAGGCCCATAAAATCTTGTTATAAAGTCTGTTTTTCTTGTGTCACAATAAGAAATCTACAAATAAAAATTAGATTAGCGTAATATTACTAATGTATTACACGCACAGTGTTTAAATATTTCGAGGCAGATCATCAATTTTTATGATTAAATCAAAAATCATTAAATATCATTAATTCAGAAATCTACCAACAAATATCACATCGGTGTAATATAACTAGTGCAATATACGGCCAATGTGTAAATATTTCGAGACTCGTCATCAGTTTTTATCACAATTGTATTCAGGTTACGTAACATAAAAATATTTCAGGTAATCATCATCATCATCATCATGTAGTGCCGCTAGCACGGATATCCCTGACCCTCTCTAGCCACTTCTCTCTATCGTTCATCGCCTCTGGCAATTCTTGAGGGCTACATTCCGTAACCTCACATAGCTGCTGTATGTATGTTCGAGCTGGTCGTCCTGCTTTTGCCCGGCCATATGTGGGGGTCCATAGGAGTACATCACTTATGAGCTCGTCCCTGCTAGTCCAGCAGTGTCCTGCATGTCTGGTTAACAGTTAATTTAATTCCTTGATATTGCTGGCTGTTTGAAGAAATTGCTACTTTTACCCGTAACAGAAAAAAACTTATCCTGCAAAACAATTACACTGAATAAGGGGGAATGTGCATGTACAGTAAAAGAAAAGAAATTCTTCATATCGATCATGGAACTTTCCTGTTATTTCGATAAATTCATACGCACTATTTTTAGTAGATTTTTAAATCATTTCTTTATACCCATGACGAAAAGAGTGATTTTTTTAGTTTTGTTTACGATTTATGACAAAGAAATTTTCAGTGCAATTAAACAAATGGGAGCCGACGCCATGAGCAAATGAAATTAAAAAAGAAAAACAGGAAAATAGATTAATATTCGATGGATTAAACTAGAAAGAAGTGTACTAAAAACTAAACTATTATGATGTAAGTAATGTGAATTAAAATTATATGCTTGGTCTTAAA
Source organism: Sepioteuthis lessoniana (assembly GCA_963585895.1). Taxonomy (NCBI): domain Eukaryota; kingdom Metazoa; phylum Mollusca; class Cephalopoda; order Myopsida; family Loliginidae; genus Sepioteuthis; species Sepioteuthis lessoniana. The sequence goes on along the minus strand of CAUZXS010002520.1, from coordinate 30,440 downwards.
TTTAGGAATACATAAGTAACAATATGTGGTTATGTATAATATATTGTTATTTATACAGAGCGTGTTTTTTCTATATTTATCATGCAACGTTTTGATAAACATACAAACAAAATTGTTAGACACACTTGCAGGTTCCAAGGAAACAGTTTAACTTTAAAATACATCCGTTCTTCATTAGGTAGAAATGTCTCTAATAGATTAGGATTTTTTCAAATCAAATCATCTGAAAGCTGCATATGGTAACCTAATGATATAGAATTTAAATTTTCATACCTAAAAAGAAGTATATTAAGTAAATGATTATCAACCTTTTACCTGATATTACTCAGTAAATTTAAAATTAGTTCAGCCTAGTCAGCTGGAGCAGAAGAATACATTGACTGCTTCTCTAGAGAAGAAAGACCTCTCCACAAGGAGTATCCTAGATATGGCATTAAACAATCGGATGTCGAGGCTCCAGCGTAGGAGATTTGGGCAATGTGGGGAACAGCTTCATTTTCATTGCTCTCAGGCCCACTCTGAACCGAAATGGCAGCACCTGCTATATACGGGTTAAATAAAACAAATTGTTTGCAAAAAATGACAGATGTTAAATTGTGACTATTTTAGAGCAATACTTCATCATCATCATCATGTCACGCTGGTAGCACGGATATCCCTTACTCTCTCTCGCCACTCCTCCCTATCGTTCATTACCCTAGGTAGGTCTTCAGGACAACATCCCGTATCCTCACATGGCTGCTGAATGTATGTTCGTGCTGATCGTCCTGCTTTTGCACGGCCATGTGTGAGGGTCCATAAGAGTACATCTCTTATGAGCTCGTCCCTACTTCTCCAGCAGTGTCCTGCATGTCTGGTTCGTCTAACTTGAATAGTTTTCGTGATAGGAGGCAGGTGGCCGTAATGTTGGTGCCTTGCGGGGTGTTGCCGCCCGGACTTGTTCAAGATTGCACGAAGCATTCTTATGTAACTGCCGTCTAGCTTCTTCTCCAGCCGTTTTGTTAGCGTCCATGTAGTGCACCCATATAGCAGTATCGATGTGACCGCTGCCTGGAGCAATACTTAAAAGCATTTAACTGTGTGCAAACAAAGGAGCTGTCGTTGGTTTTAGAAGGTTGACTATAAAATGTGTTTAGAAATGTGCCCTGAATTTATATTCGACTCTTTCGGTAGGGCTTAGAATATGCTGACTGTATCCCTATTCCGACGGATAAAATTCCCACCAAAATGAATGTTGTGAGTAAAAAGCATCTCATGTTGAAGAAATTCTGAAGATCTGAAGGGTGAGGAATACCTATTCTTATTGATTACTTTCCAGGTCTGTTTTCACTGGAATTTGTAATAGCTGCAAAGGTTTCATCTTTGGTTCAAATGTTTGATATTAAAATATTTAATATGACTGTGTGCAAAAAACAAAAAAAAGAAAAAATAACCAAAAAAATAAATATGTACATACAATAAACATTATTCCCAAACAACTAAGCACAAAATAGCCATTGAGGGGTTGATAAGTAGTTAAGATAAATCAATCAATAATTAAGTTTAGAATTTGTAATTTCAGTCCAAGATGTAAAGTAAATTATTATTGCTTATTTGGACCAAATCTCAAGACAATAACAATGATTTTAATTGGTAAATCATTCACTTATCACAAAAGCTTATATTAAAATATTCCCCTTGAAATGGCATGAATATGTAATTGTTTATCTATTCATTTTGTGGTAGCACTTGATAGGGTCCCAGCCTTACGTTATATCGAATTGTTAGAAATAGAACTGTTTCACTATTCAGTTGTGTGTAAGCAAATGACTTATGATTAATTGAACTGTCGGTGATACATAGCAATGGAACAGTTTGATTGTACTTTAACGAATGCATAATGATGAATAACATAATTAGTGTTAATTAGCAATACTTAAAACTCTTTAATTGTGTGCCTAAATTGAATTGTAAGTGTTACATAGCAATGGCTGAAATAATTTAAATGTGTGTAAATAAAGATATTTATGTCTGATAGCAATATTTGAAAAGTGAGTGCAAACAAGAGATTGATACTAAATTGAACAATTCATTTTGGGACTTTGTTCAAACAATAGTAAGACTTGTGAACAAACAAATTAGGTCTAACTTATTCACAAAAAGATTATTATCAAGCTACTCACTTGCAAATCATATGTATAACTATTTAACTGTATTCTATGAAGTCTGGCTCGTTTAAAGATGCTACCAAAAAACTATTCGTTTACAAATCATATGTATAAAGAGGATTTAGCATCAAATAGCCAACAATGTTTGATATGCCATAAAATATAACACAATCCAACCGTATTCATTTCAGGTGAGAACTGTATAAATATAAAGATGATTGTAAGACTTATTAAAATCTTGAATATAAAAGAAAACTATCGTGAATAACTCGTGAAATTATGACACTGTTCTATGCCAGAATTTGACAAAATGTAATTGTCTTCTTTGCAAAAGCGAAGACAATAGTTTGTTAAAAGTGAAGATAACCGTCTTTTTTAACCTTTGTTTCGTATGTTTGCAGCGTCATCACTTGAACCAAAAAATTATGAATCAATATCATAATTTATATGTGGGCACTTTAAAAATGTCCGGCTAATTCTTCACTATGGCAAAAATCAGCCTCTTTATTAAGGTACAGCTGGATCACAGATATATTTTATTAATGGTAAGTGTTATGGGACCGTTACCTACCCACTGATGGACTCTTTCAAATCCTTTATTAATCGAGAGCCAAGTACTCTCGTCGTTGGGTTAAGCAGCCGGTCGTAGAGACTGGGTATTCAACTGACAAGTAAGCTTAGCTTACGCCACCACTTTTCTCTGTATCTTGTAACTTCGATAAATCTTTAAACTTATACCGTGTTCCGAGTTATCTTTTCGTGGTCCCAAATTGGGTCCACATCAGTAAACTAAACAAAATTTATATCAGTTCTTACGTGGACGAACTATTATTGAAAATAAAAAATTAATAGGATACATATAATGTGGCTTCTACTTAGCTTGGCTTGATTTGCAATTCAGTGAAAATCGAATAACTAGTTTTCATCCCTACCTTATAAAGAGTAACACAAGAAAACATGATAAATTCATACCATTATGTTTTTTGGGTAAGTAGTACAAGAAATTATTCAAGTGAAGAATGAATTAATTCATATGTGATTCAGTTTAGAAACTGTGTCTTTTGATTTGATCAACAGACACATTATATGTTCTGAGTAAAGAATTAAACGATAAGCTACTAATAGTGAAGAAAGATTCCAATTCCGCCCCAGTATCGTTTGATAGCGCCCTCGCTATTAGAATAAAATAATTATTGAGATGAAATTTTAGAAATTTCGCTCAAATTCCACTTGACCTGACCAACTATATAATTAAATTTTGAAGCAATAACAAGAAAATAGGACAAATGATATTGTTATTTTTCTTTAAGTAGTTCACTCACCCCTGAAAAATAAACAAACAAACCACAGATACCTATGAATTGACTGTTCTGTTATCTTTTATTGTTTTAATTCTGGCTTAGCTGCCTATCTTTAACGACGTTTAGTTCATTGGTAATACTTAAAAAATAAAGAATTGGTAACATTTTATGGAATAGCGTCGAATTTTGATGTAAAAATACGCATGCCTCCAATCAAATTATTTCACAAATTCTTTTAGATCGCGTTTTTAATTTAAGCACAGAGTTGGACTTGTGACAAGATGGATTGCTTTATTAAAAGATACGAGAAATCGAATTAAACAGAAATAAATGAGAGTTCTAAATTGTGCCATTTATTCTTTGAAAATCAATAGATTAAAAACAAAACTTGGTGTTTTAATATTTGGGTGATTTAATATATAGATTGCCGGTTTTTTGATGACACAGATATTTGAACTGAAAGAAAATTCATATATACTGAAAAGGCTCTTAAACGAGAGTTGTTTTGGCGTTTGAAGGAACTTTGAATTTTCCATCAAGGTGACATGTCCAAGCACAAATAAATGCAAGCATATCGAATACTGAGTATAATAATCCATATAGGGGAAGGTATTACCAACAATGTTTTGATTTAATCAGTTTTGCATTTTTATATACTTTGGCTCCAGATTATCATAAACTAAACTCATTTATAGCAACGGAGTAAGATTTGGCCAACTAGTTGCCTATGGTTTGTTGAGGAATAAATCTATATAGCATGTATAGATATAGCAAAGAACATTGGGTTAAAATTCTTGGAGTCGACTTATATGCCAGATCGACATTTAAAAACATAATTCTTTGAGCAAAGTTTGAATTTAATATAAGATATCTCTACTCATGCCGTTACACTAACAGACCAACATAAAATTTGAACATATGTCACTCAGTGCAATTTCGTTGGAGATAAGCATTCAGCTGTCTGCGTTTAATGATCCAGTTGACCCCTAGCTAAAGTTTTGTTTGTAGAGAAGATTTGACTCTACATTCTTTGAAGAGCAATCGGTCAAGACTCTCAATATCGAAAAATCACAGTGAGTATTGTTTAGACCCTCAGTGACATTTTATTTTTTTTTTAGTTTCATGGAATCTCAAACGTCATAGTTTATTTGATTAAAAAAACCTTTCTTGAAGAACAGCAATTGTACTATTTAACACACAGCAGTTGTGGTGGATAAAAAAGTTCCAGTCTTTTTCAAACCTTACTAGTCTGAAAGTGAATGTATTAGTTCAAATGGAGTTCGAACTCACATAGTCCGATGTCACACTCCTGCATGTTAGCAAGTACGCCACGGGTATTTGCCCGTGGCATATTAATTCACAATTATATTTCTTATATGAGCTCATCCAAAAAGACTTGCAGGTCCTATCCCTCCGTCACTCTCCCTATATATATATATATATATATATATATATATATATATATATATATATATATATATATATATAAATGAGTTTACTCACTTTTCTTGTGTTGAAGTTAGTTCTTCGGGTGAAATTATTGAAGTATTGAAAAGAGAAGATACTTCTAAAATTCCTGGCGTGATAAAATGGAAAATGAATACATTCTTTTAAATTTTTCGAATAGCCTGGAGTTTATTGACTAATTTTGAAGTGGAGACTGCCTGGAGTTAGGTGAGTTCAACGTATTTAGACGTCACGATTGGATCGGCTTTTATAAGAATTCAATTTTTTAAAACATTTTAATAGATATTTGAAATATTGGTTGCTGATTAGTAAGTGAATGTGTAATTGAGTGAGGTAGTCCATTTCTTAGGATGTGGAGCTTCTGGTTTCCTTTGTTGTATTGTCAACCCTCGCGCTGAAGAGCGTAAGTCCAACCGATAAAATTACTTTTATTCATGCTTGAATTAAAAAAAAAGAAGAATAAAAAAACAAATAAATCCCAAATAAATGGAAATGGGCGTTACCATATGTGGGTATAGAGGACCTATAAAATCGACGAATCTTGAAAAGATTTATTCCGGTATTAATCGTATGTAAAATGTCAACATTTTTCAATCTTCAAAGTGATATGAAAAGGGCAGGTTTTTAATGCCCACTCGATTATATATATATATATATATATATATATATATATATATATATATATATATATATATATATATATATATATATATAAAGAACGCTCACTATCAGTGATAGAACATATATATCTAAGTTGGGAAGCGTATGTATAAACTCAACGATGCTTGTCTAGATAAACATCCGGTGACGTTGACTCTGTCACTCCTCTATTGTATCTCATACATACACACATACTTACACACACACACACGTATATATATATATATATATATATATATATATATATATATATATGTGTGTGTGTGTGTGTGTGTGTGTGTGTGTGTTTACATATATCATTAGTATGTTTAAAGATTGTATTACAGAGACAGACATACAAACAGAGAGACATTCAACTCTTTAACTGGGATATTGCATTTATAGGCAATATGGAGATTAAGATTATATATTGCAATAAAGAATTATAACCTTTTGTAGATCATTAGACCATACCAATATCTGTATAGCTGCAAGTATTAGATGCGACTGTGAGATTAAAAACATAGAATATAAAAGGAATTAAGATTATATGACAAATTATCAAAATGAAAGCTATATCCTAATAGTATATCACAGAGTTTTTATCAATGAATTCATCTAAGAATATAAGCAAATCTAGAGAATTCTCTGAAGGTTTTAAACTCTAACTCTAAAGTGTGTCTGCCTTTTTCAAAACATCAATTTACTGCCCTATATTTCAAGAAAACAACCTTAAAAGGCTAATAGCCTACCCTCGTCTTCCAAACTGTAACGAAAAATCAATCAATAAATAAATAGAATAAAACGATATATATGTATATATATATATATATATATATATATATATATATATATATATATATGCGTGTGCATATATACACATATATATATATACATATATATATATATATGCGTGTATTTATATATATATATATGTATATATATATATATATATATATATATATATATATAATACTTCTGACAAGCTATCTAGACATACCTTGGCAACCCCTATTACCTATTCTTCCGTCTTCGGTATACATCAGACAGGCAGCCTTCAGATACTAACTATTGATGGGTATCGATCTGCGGGCTATGGTCAACCTCCTGCTGGTTCTTCCAGAATTTTCAATGCTCACTTTTATGTCTTGCGTTCTTATCGCTTGAAGTTGTATTTCTGAATGCTTGATCGGCCTTGTGATCTGCTCCTTCGCCGCCATCACCGGATGTAATGCCGACTCCGGCGGAAGTAATAGCCAAATATAAAACGTGCCAAAAGACTCTTTCTCATTTGGCTGCGGGAGTTTGTGTCGACGTAGAAAGGAAGTCCGGTTTGAAATAGAAAGGCAATATATATATATATATATATATATATATATATATATATATATATATATATATACGTGTGTGTGTTTTAGAAAAGGTTGTATTTTATGTCATTCCTTGACTCTAAAATGCCGGCAGGTTTGCCGACCAAACTTTTGGCACCATATTTCTGCCAAAAGGGAAACGGTACCGTTAATTCCTTTGACGTCTATTCATATCTTAAATGATGTCAGGTTACAATTTTTTGCTTCTGCCAACGGGCACGTAGACTTCTTAAGCAAAGGATGGAGACAGCTGCTGCTATTTTGCCATTAAATTCCATTTGTTGACATGCCCTTCTAAAAAGCATGTTCTCAACTTTACATTCAGAAAATAAACGTATATATATATATATATATATATGTGTGTGTGTGTGTGTGTGTGTGTGTGTGTGTGTGTGTGTGTGTGTGTGTGTATTTTTAGAGCATTGTCATCCATTATTATGATCGCTTTTCACAAGTATTTAAAAACATATGCCTATATACTTAAATCATAGCAAAATATTTGTATGTTACGATTGTATATATATACGTAATCGATTCGTCTCACATTTTATTACAACATTAAGCACAATATTCAAAGTTTTTTTCAGCATATTTATGAATTATTAAACGTTGTTGAATGGGTTAACATTCATAGTGGTCTGGAGACTACTTATCGTAAAACAAATATGATCAGAACATTTTTTTAGAATATGTCACAGTTGATACAATTAAAAAAAAGGAGGAACTTTCGGTTTAGCAAACTAAATCGACCTAAAGTAAGGATATATTTAAGTACTGTATTAACGAAATAATTCAAATTTCTTGTTAAAGACTTCAACATTGTAAGGATTATCAAATATATTAAGTTATAATATGCTGCGTGATCCAATTCGAAAATTCATTGGACTTGGCTCATGGAATCTTTTCGTTATACGATAGGATCCGCACTAAAAGTAAATTTGATGAATTATGTGATACCCTAAAACCACGCTATAAGTTTAGTTTTAAGCGGAGTACAGCTGCTTCAAGTGGAATGCTTTTCTTCTCCAAGATATGTTGAATTATCAAATCCAAAAATCCCAGTTTGAGTTATTCCTTAGACATTCTAAAAATTCAAGACAAGTTTGCGTTTCACTTTATGCTGTTCTTCCAGATATGGGTCAATAATTGATAAGATTCTATAACCTGTGTTACCCAACTTGTCTCCGTTGATTGGTTAGTGTTTTATGACATATCAGCACTTATATTCTTAGGCCATGCCCTTTAAACACGCATACACTCACAGACACACAGAAACAGACACAGACACACAGACACACACACATACACACACACACAAACACACACACGTATATATAGTTTGTAGGCAAATAGAGTGTAGGTTTTGGTCGAATGATTAAAGTGTTCGCCAATCCCAGGGTCCAATCCCAGGTCGAGTCATACCAAAGAATTAAAAAAAGGTACTTGATACTGACTTGCTTAACACTCAGCATTATAGGGTCTGGATCTTGGAAAAAGTGGAACAATACAGGGAATAGAGTAGTGCTCTCCCCAACGTCTCGATGTAGTAGCATTTGAAAAGGGAGCCTTTGGGTCACCCTGGACTAAGGTTCCTAACTTTACTTTTAATCTTACCTTCAAACGATTTTAGAGCTTTTTCGGCCTGAAAAAAAATTGAATAGTTTCAATGTTCTTAATCCTACCCAACTCTAATAATTCTATTCTATATCAATCATTAGCTTGAACACTGTTAGACGGTTACAAGTATTCATATCTTACACTAATAGAACTATTAAGTATTAATCACTTATTTGCACACAGTTAACTTTTAACATTTTAATATTTAACATTATGAATTGTATTCATCAATTTTACCTCTCGAATAGAAATAATTTGCATACATTTTATGTTTTCAAATAACTAATTATAACAATTCTTCGTAAAAGTGTAAGGTTCTATTTGACCAATTGATGGGACTCTTACAGATATTGCCAATTCGGTTAGTGTGGATCTGGGAGTAATAACAATGAAAGGATACTCCAAGTGCCCGAATCTCAAGAAAAAAGTGCATTATGATCAGATGCAGTTTAATGACATATCCAGGTCATTTGTTGGTGTTGGGGCTTTACTCCTATGCAGAAATGCAGTCGGGGTATTCTACAGCACAAGTCAACAGGATAGCGTCTAGAAAAATAAGTCTGAATTAAAGCAGCTTTGACGTAGTCTTACATCCGGCCCAAAGCGGAGAAGGAGCGTAAATAAATATTTGTTCTAACTGGTATGGCGAAAAGAGGAATTTATATACTTCCTAGGAGCATCAGCACAGAGTAAAAAGCAAATAGCATCGTACTGGAATTGAACCAGCTTCGCTGAGTTCCTTTCTTTTGGGAAAATAATTAAGGTATCCACTTGATTGTAAGTTGTTTCTTAGCGAAATTTACAGGTCCAATACGATACGGTGGGGGAAAAAGGAACATATATGAAAAAGGAGAAACGAATAGGAAAGAGAAAAGAAGGTTTACGAAATACTGGTAATCATAGCAGCATAAGCCTGGGTTAAAAAAAAATAAAAATAAAATAAAAAATAAAAATGAAAGCGTTTCAGCTGCCAATCGGCAAGGAGTTCTGATTGGCTGGAGGAGACCCAAACAGAGTTACCACGGGATAGAAAAGAGAAGAAGGATCAGTTAGCTGCCGGACGCGACGATGTAAAGACAGCAGTTGAAGACAAGTCACGACGATGTGAAGACAGCCGAAAATATCGGCCCCCATTTTGAGATGGACTCCGAAAAGGGGTCTCATAACCAGATGCGAAGCCATGAGAACGGAACGGACCCCATGAGCTAACAATTGTTAGAACTACAACGTGAAACGAGAAAGTTAATTCAAGATCTGTGTCCACTCTCTCTCTCTCTCTCTATTAGAACGACGTTTTTTCTCCCTGTCTAGCTAAAGATGTCGACTCAGTTCATATTCTGTTTCTTTCTTCTTGATCACAACTAAAATGCGTAATAGCATATACACTTTGGAATTAACGAACCAAGACGGTGTTTATGAGAGTTCGTCACTTCTCTTCATCCCCGTGGAGGTTATCTCGAGGTCTGATTCACACTTAAGACGTAGTGCAACACGCATAGATCCGTTAGAACCGTCATGGTACAAATGTCTATCTAGTGCGACAAAAGTTATACCGAGAATCGTGTCAATGTGGAGGAGAAGAAGTACAAACGTCTATTGAGATCGTACCAGTACAAAAGTTCATTTGAACACCTTAACGTTACAACCGTCTCTTTAAGAACAATAACTTTGCAAATTTCTTTTTGGTGTCGCAACGGTACATTTTGATAATAACCGTTTCACCACAATCGCCTCCTGATGAAATTGTATTCAGATTGGCAGAAAGAAAGAATTGGTGATTGCTTGTTTCATTTATCCTGTTTTTTTTTAAAAATAAATTTCATCTAAATTTCTATTCCTAATTCTTTCTTCAGAAAGCCAATAATAACCGTCCCCGTTTTCCGGCTCTTTGTAAGTTTATAGTCACTGCCATAAAGCAACAAACCGGCAGTAGATTAACATACAAAACCGATGACCAAAACAATATATGGCTTGTCTTTATTGGCCCATTAACAAAGCTAATAGAACATTACTTATCATGAATTCGGCTTATGTTCTTTGTTCTCTGGCTAAACGCTGTTTACCCAGTTTAAGAGAATCAATTAACTTTCTCTCTACTAAGTTACCTATGTTGTTATTGGTCTCTGTAAACAATTGAGGGAGGTTTTCAAAGGAGACTATATAGATGGGCGTGACTTTAAAAAGGGACTGATGATCAAGTTGTACAGAGAACCCTATCTTTAAAATATTATGTATCTGTCTATACGGATCGATAAATAGATAGATTGTTCGATTGGTTTTGATGGGTACAATAAACAAGGATAGATAGGCAGGAACTGAGACTGTTATTTTGGAAGCTTAGCTTATTCTGACACAAAGCCAAAAAGAAGAGATGATAATGGGACCATTTAGATGTGAGATGAATAACAGAATATTTTGTAAAACCGCAATTTAAAAATCGGACTATATTATTATTATTATTATTATTATTATTATTATTATTATTATTATTATTATTATTATTATTATTCACTCATTAGAGCTTTTCACATCAGCGTTAGCCGATGGTTTTTCACTGGAGTCTGAGTGATAGCAAGTCTCCTCAAGTCTCCAGGACTCTTCTTAGTATTCTGGCCGTTCTCAATAATGCTGTCGTTGGGATGGTCTCCACTCGTCCGCCAACTTCCAAGTCCTCTAGTCCCTTTAGTAATCCTTTAGTTACTGTTCCAAACGCACCAATTACAAATGGTATAATTGTCACCAGCATGTTCGACAGTTTCTTCAGTTCCCTAGCTAGGTCGAGGTAATTATTCTTCTTTTCACATTATTTCAGTTTTATTCTATGGTCAGACGGGACAGCAAAGTCGACTATTTAGTAAGTTTTCTTTTTTTGTTGAGTATTAAGTTTTGTCTTCTGGCCGGGATGAAGTTTGAGTGACAGCAAGTCTCCTTAAGTCTCTCGGACTCCTCTCAGTATTCTAGCCGATCTCACTAATGTTATAGTTTGGATGGTTTCCACTCGTCCTTTTATTTCCAAGTCATCTAGTCCCTTTATTAATCCTTCCTTGGCAGTATCAAGAGCACCAATTACAAGGGATATAAACGCTGTTTTCATGTTCCACAGTTTTTTTTTCAATTCCCGGGCAAGGTCCAGGTATTTTTATCAATTTCAATTTTATATATTCAATTTTACTCCGTAGTCAGGTGGAACAGCAAAGTCCACAATTTTGCATAATCACTTTTTTTTTTTGTTGTTTATTATTGTAAGGTCTGGTCGTCTGGCAGAGATTAGGTGATCCGTTGGTATGTCAAAATCCCATGTGAGTTTGTGTATCTCATTTTCCAGGACAGATGTTGTGTTGTGCATATACCATTTATTCGTATGGCCAAATTTAAATTTCTTGCACAATTCCCAGTGGATCAAATTGCTCCCACCATCGTGTCTAGTCTTATACTCTTTCTGTACAAACTTGCTGCATTCGCTTATTATGTGATTCATTGTTTCGTAACTGTTACGTCATAATTTACATTTGCTGATTTGTAGCGTCTTATCAATTCTTGCTTTGATATGATTTGTTCTTATAGTGTTGTCTTGTGTTACTATTAAGAGAGATTCAGTTTGTCTTTTGAGCTTTCCCTTTCTTAGCCACGTCCATGTTTTCCTGTGTGAGATGTTGCTTATGAGTCGCTTAAAACGTCCATAGCGTTGTTTTTCTTCCCATCATTCCTTCTTCTTCTTCTTCTTCTTCTTTTTCTTCTTCTTCTTCTTCTTCTTCTTCTTCTTCTTCTTCTTCTTCTTATTATTATTATTATTATTATTATTATTATTATTATTAATCCTTCTGAAATTTTCACTCCAGCCTTAGCTGTTGTTCTTACACTGGAGTCTAAATGACAGTTAATATCAAGTCTTATGGACATTCCTCAGAATTCTGGCAGAGCTTAGTAATGCTATAGTTTGGATGGTCTCTCCTCCTCAAATTTCCACTCCTCAAGGCTTTAGTCAGTCGTTCCACACACACCAATTACAATTGGCATCACCGTCACCTACATATTCCATTGCTTTTTAGTTCTCTAGCAACGTCTTAGCACTAGTCTTTCTTTCATTTTTTTTTTTAATTTTTCACTCCTTGGTCCGCCAGGACGGCAAAATCAACTATTTAGCAAGTTCTCATTTTTTTAATTGATTATGGTTAGGTCTGGTCGTCTGGCAGAGATTAGGTGATCTGTTTGTATCCTAAAATACCGGGAACTTTGTTAGACTTATTCTCCAGAGCAGACTCAATTCTGAGAAGTAAAGATGAAGTTAATGTTTTTACAAGTATCCTAGATCAAAGTAAACAGCTGGTACTTCAATCAGGGTTGCCTACCTGAAAAAACAAATGAACATCAGTGTCAATAAGTACGGAGGGATGCTTAACGTAATGGTTCCCATCGTTGGCAATGGAATTGGTGAACTGAGTTCAAATCTTGGGCAAGGCTATTTGCGTTTCACTTTCCGCCAATACCCCCGGAAAAGCATGATCGAATCATATCTTCCTTTAACTAAGGGTACATACTTTGGCAGACTGCTTTCTTTTGTTTTGTTGGACCACTGGTCTAGGAGAATGACAACTTAAGAATTTACTTTGTATCACACCCCGTTATAGTGGCGGAAGGAAAGGGGAAATACATACATACATACATACATATATATATATATATATATATATATATATATATATATATATATATATATATATGGGGGTGTTCAAATTAGATATTCAAAAAAACACGATTGACTGATCAGACATAAAGCAGAAACTAATCATAATTTTAATTTCAAATATTCCAAAAACCGTCAGAATATTGTCTGATGTAGTATCATTTGAGAGAACTCTATCAAACAAGGATCTGTTTTCGTTGTGTGTGTGTGTGTGTGTGTGTGTGTGTGTGTGTGTGTGTGTGTGTGTGTGTGTGTGTGTGTGTGTGTTTTCGATTTTTTTCCTTATTTGGTTTGATTGCTGTTGAAAAATTACAAAATCCCTTTTTCAAAAAAACTTGGCTTCATCATTTATCTATTGTAAGACAGATAGATAGACAAAGAGATAATTGGATCAAACAGACTGAGATAGATTGAAAACCTGCTTACATTGATGACAGAATTGATATGTTATAGTGTATTAATAATTGGTTCATATGAACAAAATAATCAAATACTAGCACACACACACCCACACATAGATAGATAGATATATAGAGAGATTGGTTTGATGTGGATATTTTAAAAATAAAATTTCGAATACTTATTACATCATACAAATTTAAATGAGAACGCCACCAACTTAAACAAAATGTTTAAAACTCTCAACTTTTAATGTTTCATTTAAAAACACATGCCCATATGAAGGTTTTAAAAAATGCCAAAGTTTATCGTTGCCAATTAATTCAATAAATAAAATTATCCTCTGTAGCCCTTGTGTTTTGTTTGTTTTCTAAATTTTTGTACATTTTCATACTTTCAAATTTATTTCAATTTTCCCTTCACCTATATACATATATATATATATACATATATATATATATTAGTAAAGGTTGAATGGGTTTCGATTCTGGCTTCTAGCGTCCTACGTGTCTAGCCATACTGAAGAGTTCTGGTAGAACGAAACAGTCTGTCTGTTGATGACAATATATATATATATATATATATATATATATATATATATATATATATATATATATAGTGTGGGGGGGTGGCTGTGAGTATGAATCGCTTCGTGTTTAAATCTTCATTGGAACCCGTTTACTTTGTCTTTGGTAAAACTAAATTCGACTGTGTCAATAATCACACATGTAGCGTCTACCTTATCTTGAAGGTAAAAAAAACCTTAACTCGCATTCTAATTACCCAGCATAATGGGTTCGATTCTCAGTGGATGCCCAGCAGCTTAAGTCCTTGTATCAAACAATGTAGAACTTAGCAAGATGATAAGTCATGCATAAAACTCCTAAATATAATATGGATGCACGTGCACGAGATAACCTGTGTTAATAGCTCGATTTAAATTTCCAACGTAGCAATCATTATATTCCTTTTTTGACGACTTCTTTTATGTCTGTTTCTTCCCATATTTTTTTGTTCTTTGTTCGTTTGTTTGTTTGTTTTCCTTTTTTTCCTTTTAACCGTTTTGCTTCTTTGTTTCGTTGTTCCTTCTAACCTTTAATAATTCATTTTTTTATTTATTTTCTTTCTTTTTTGTATCTTCTCCCTCTACTCTTTCTTTCTTTCGTCTTCTCACACTTTTTGCAGGTTTCGTACTCTTCTTTCTTTCTCTTTCTACTTATTAATTCTGCTTCTTTCTTTCTTTCTTTCTTTCTTTCTTTCTTTCTTCTGCTTTGTTTCTTTATTTGTTTATTTCTTCATCGTTTTTTTGGTTCTTTCTTTATTCTGTGTTTATATATTTACTTATTTTTTTCATAGTCTTTCTTTCTTTCTTTCTTTCTTTCTTTCTTTCTTTCTTTCTTTCTACAGATTCTGTCCCCTCCTTTCTTTCTATCTCTATACTTATTAATACTCTTTCTTTCTTTCTTTCTTTCTTTCTTTCTTCTCACGCTTCTTATTTCTTTTTCTTCTTTTCAACTTTCTATTCAATATTAATATCATTCATATCTTTCTTTCCTTCTTTATTCTTTCTTTTTTTTTTCTTTTTCTTATCTGCCGTCTGATTCTCGACTTCTTTTTTCTCAATTTTTGTTCTTTCATCCTTTTCCTTCATTTCAATTGAAATCTCTCATTTATTCTTCTTTACTGATTCATAATCCTCCTCCGCCTCCTCCTCCTCCTCCTCCTTCTTCTTCTTCTTCTTCTTCTTCTTCTTCTTCTTCTTCTTCTTCTTCTTCTTCTTCTTCTTTCATATTTCTTGATTAATACTGTCTTATTTTTCCATATTTTTTTTTCATCAACTGCCGTAGTCTTCCATTTTCACTATTTCATATTTAAAAGTTTAACTTAGATTAGTTCCAATATAATTTTATTACATTGAAATTCTTTTTTCTCTATTATTTATACTATACTTCCTATGTTAATCAAAGAATCCACTCCTGATAAGACAAGAGTCTCTCTTTTAATTGAGAAATCAGTTCCCCTCAACACGCAATTTGCTTTTATCAAGATATTCAAATCCAAAAAGAAAAAAAAAATGTCCGCTCTCGTCCACATCTTTCCGTATTGTCTTCATTCAGAGCTTCTTTGTATATTTTCCCTCATTGTTTATTATCTCTCAATTAATCCAAATTTCATTATTTGAACTATGAACAGCAAAGATCCATTTCACATTGAATGTTCCGATGTAATATGCGATAACAATATACAGTCTTTTTTAATTTTTTTTTTCTATCGATATCTTTTCTTTAATTCTTGAGTGAATTCCATTGACTTTTGCTTTTATCTATTTACTGCTGCGCGTTTCTTTATATTTCTTTATTTAGCTATTTATTTTTGTTTTGTCTTATAATGTGGAGATGTCTTCTTTACAGAACTGAAGTGTCGGTTTTAGTTAAATTTGAATGAAACGACGTGTCAATAGAGGATTGTAAAAATAGAAGTAAAATACAAGTAAAAAATCATAAATTAAAAAAGAAAAAAAAGAAAGAAAGAGAAAGACAGCATACTGATCGAAGAAAGAAGTGAGAGTATACTACGTGATGAAAAAGAAAACAGAAAATAATTGGGGCTGATAACTAATAAATACGGGGAAAACGAAGTGAGAAAAAAAAAAAGAAAAAAGAAACGGACAAGAAAAAAGAAGCAAACTCTTTTGACATCTTTTAATTAAAGAAAAAAAAAACTCTCAGTAAAACTATTTATATACATAATATTTTCGACTGTAAAACGCATATGTATCTCATAAGATTAATTTCGCATACGTTCATAAGATGTGTATGTGAAAAAAACAACTCATTTGAAGAACATGAGACGACTGTGACAATATAAAGAAATGGATGCCGGAATGAATCTAGCGCATAACCTATCACTGAACCGACTTAATCATATTGCAACATAGTTTTACCTCAGTTAGACTACTAATGCTATTTCTGCTGCTGGTTCTGCAGCTTTAGGTCCTCTTATCGTAACGGTTATCGACGTCAGAAATGGAATAGACAACCGAAGTTCAAATCCTACTCGAGGTTATTTGCATTTCAAGCAGCGTTGAGAAATATATGAACCCATTATCTCCTCGACAAATATGGGCAAATTGTATGGTAAACTGGGCTCTTTTATATTGGGATGGTAAAACTCTAAATTCAAATGAGTAGCCTAACAAATTAAAAATTGACATTAAGACGCATCCGGCTGGTAGTATTTTGTTTGGTTTGGTCTGATAGGTTTTTATGGCATATCAACTATTATGAGGCATTTAAGGCAAAATCCATTTTATACACATAAACAGTTCTATTGCAAACAATTCAGTTTAGCATAAGTTTACATTTTCAATGTCAAAACAGTTCCATTTCAAGCAAATCAGTTTAGCATAAGTACGCAATTTAAATGTCAAAACAGTTCTATTTCAAGCAATTCAGTTTAGTATAAGTACGCAGTTTTGTTCTTTTCAACCATTGATAGGATCCTATCAGGTGCTACTACTCCGAGCCGGAGTCGATCTGGGAGAGATGGCAATTAAGGAGTACTCTGTATTCCACAAAGCTCCTGCATTACTGAAATCACTGCATCAAATTGTTTCGTGTCATATCTAGAACACTCTTTGGTCGAGGTATTTTACAGCTTCATCCGGCTGGGAAAGGTTGTGGATTGACTGGTGAATTAACGTATACATACATACATACATACATACGTAAACCAACTAATGATCGCGGACAGGGGACTTGAACTGGTGCTAATTAACATAAAAAAGAGAACTTGCCTTATTGTGAAAAACAAAGAAAGCAAAAAGAGAGATAAGTACTTATACCTTGCCAGAGAACTGAGAAAGTTGTGAAACATGAGGGTGTAGTGATACTTACTACGATTACCATTTGGAACATGCAAGAAAGTGGGGTAAAGGGGGCAAGAAGAATTGGAAATCGAAGGCGAATTAAGACTATCCAAGCGATAGCATCGGCTGGAATACTGAGAAGAGTCCTGAAGACATAAAGCCTCTTACTGTCACTCAGATGCCACTGAGAAGAAGAAGAAGAAGAAGAAGAAGAAGAAGAAGAAGAAGAAGAAGAAGATTTGTTGAGTAAAAAAAAATAGGGGTCAAGTCGAAAACTATAGACAACGTATAAAACGTTAGCGATAGCGAATAAATTATCGACCAACTGAGTACAATAAAAAACAGAGGAAAGATTTCATATGTATGAATATAACAAGACAAACTTGTGCAGATTATTCCATTGAACATATCATCATAGCGGAAATGAGAAGTAAAAAAAGAAGGTAAAAAAATTAGAGATAAATACTAGAGACTGGTATTGCTATCTGATTTCAAGAGACAATTTTCAATTTCCATTTAAAAACAGAAACTCTACACCATACACAGCCTCCAAAATTAAATTAGTGTTCAAGAAGAAAAAAGAGTAGGAATTAAAGTAAAGAAAACGAATGTCCAACTCAAAAAATTATCTTCCAAAGTTTTCGATGAGGAGTGTGGACGGAAAATTATTAAAATCTCATACAGTTTGTTGACGTTTCCAAACCAAACACGCACATGCCGAAAGCAAAAAAAAAGATCACGTTTGCGCGAACAAAGTAATCTACGAAATTTAACTGTATAAAAAAATTTACACACACACACACACACACACACACATATATATATATATATATATATATATATATACTTGAACTCTGGATAAGATATAGATACATTCATTATATAAATATATTGTTTGTTTGTTTGTGTTTTATGGCATTTCAAACTTTGTAGGTTATTTAATGCCAAATCCATTTTGATACAAATATACAGTATTGTTTCAAATAATGAAGTTTAGCATTAGTACACAGTTTACTTATCAAAAACATTTCTCTTTCGAGCTATTCAGTTTATTCAAAGAGTTCTAATTCAAACTATTCAGTTTAGCATAAGCATAGTATTTGTTTACACACAGTTAAATGACAAAGCTATTCAATTTAGACAAACAGTTCTAATTCAACCAAATCGCTTTAGTATAAGCATACATTTTGTTTTCATGTGGTGAAATGTTGAAACAGTTCTCTATTAAACAACTCAGTTTAGCATAAGTACAGTTTCAATTTCAAAAACAGTTCTATTTCAAACAATCCAGTTTAGCATACAAAAACAGGTCCATTTCAAACAATTCTCTTTAGCATAAGTACGCAGTTTAAATGCCAAAAACAAACTATTTCAAGTCATCCAGTTTAGCAGATTAAATATCAAAACAGTTCAATTTCAAGCAATTCAGTTCAGCATAAGTTGACAGTTTAGTTTTATTTGACCCAATAATAGGATCCTATCCTGTGTTACTACTCCGGGGCAGAGTGGATCTGGGCGCAATGTCAATGAAGGGGTACTTCGCATTACCGTCAGATTGTTTTGTGTCATATCCGTGTGTGTGTCTATGTATGTTATAAATGCTTTTGTATGCCATATATATGTAATATATATGGTTGAAAATTATTTGTATATGAAAGCTTATATCAGAAAACCGTGTATCAAGTAATTAAATTGCATTAAAAATCATTATATAGAAATAAATGCACAAACTATTGAAATATTAGCATATGATGTACACAATCTTCAAACCTCTACATATAAAATAAACTCAGACAGATTGATGTCCCATTAAAATTAATGAATCGATCACACATAACTGTCGTTGCTCAGTCGGCTGGGACTGTAAAATGCACCGACTGCTTCTCTGCAGAGATGTAAGACCCACCCGCTACGAGTATTCTGAATATGACACTACACAATCTGATGGTGAGTTTCTGGCAATGCAGGAGCTTCGTTGCCATCGTTCCCGGGTCAACGCTGACACAGAGTGATAGCACCTGATAGAGTCCTATCTATGGTTTAAGTAGTACAAAACTGTGAACTTATTCTAAACTGAACTGTTTGAAATAGAACCGTTTTGACATTTAACTGAACTTTCTTGACATTTAGCTGTTGGCAAACAAAAATCTATACTTACACTAAACCGAATTGTTTGAAATTTTATTCGGCATTAAATGAGTCAAAAAAGGTTGATACACCGTAAAACAAAACAACTACCCAACTAACCTTTATTGCCATCGCTCCCAGGTTCACTTTGGCCCGGAGTAGTAGCACCTGATATGGTCATATCTATGGGTTAAATAGAACTAACATGTTTGCTTATGCTAAACTGAATTGTTTGAAATAGAATTGCTTTTACATTTAACAATGTATGTAAAAAATAGCTCTTATGGTAAACTGAATTTTATGAAATAGAATTGTTTATATATATATATATATATATATATATATATATATATGGATTTGTTATTAAATAGCCTACTATGATTGATATACCTTAAAATAAATTTAAGCCATATAAAACGATATCTGTCAATCCAATTTAAAAGCAGTGCATTGAGGACCATTCAGGTTAATATTTAAACTCTTTTGGATAAGTTTGTGGTTATGACTTATTTATTTTTTGTTTCTTTATCTCAGAGATATTGTCCAATGCAGTTTTTCGCTTTTATATATTCATGCATACATATGTTTATATATACCAAACTCCCGAGCGGTCATGATGTGACACAGTCATTTTTTAAACCGGTTTGAATTCAGAGTTTTCCATCTACACAGGTTACCTCACTAGGGCTAAATAACGAAATTTGCCCTAGTATTTTCTCATAGCAGAAGGGAGAATATTTGGATTGAAACTTTTTCCAAGGGCAATTGCGCATTGGAAAATGCTATCAGCCTGGTCCAGAATTTGAACCCAAGGCCCAGTGTCCATTTTCTTCGACAATAACAATTGTTCTATGGCATATACATCTATCTATCTATCTATCTATCTATCAGACAATTATCAATCTATTCATTGGTTTGTTATCTATCTATCTATTAATCTATTATTTGACGTTCATATCTATCTATCTATCTATCTATCTATCTTAATTGATGTTCATATCTACATTTTTATCTATCTGCATCAGTCATCTAATACTTTTTTTTTTAATACAAATTATTTTTTTTCAGAATTTCTTGACATAAATGCAAATTCTGCATTGTTTGGAATTGTTTTATAATAAAAATCATCATGATATAGAAAAAAAATCATTTTCAGTCTATTTAAACAGTGATCTCCCCGAGTGAACAGAGTTCTATCATCAAATTTTGGGTGGCTGAGAATTGCAAAATAAGTGCAGTTTAAGAAAACATCTAATGTATTTGGAAAAGCATATATAATAATAAATTTTTTAAAAATTACAAATCTGTAAAACGCGAGTTTGTTACAACGAACATGAGTCGAAAATATTGTCAACGTAACGGGAACACACGAATTCTGATAAACTAAGAAATTATTTTTTACGTTTAGTGGTCTATAATGAAGGCCATATGGAACATAAAAAGACCCATCACAGTCAATTTCAATAAGAAAAGTTGCAAATACAAACATTTCTTTCTATGAGCAAGCTCTCATGCAAAACTCTTAATCATTGTATGATCCTCCAACTTGAGTGAGTGTCTGTGTGTGTTTATTTGTTTGTTTGGGTTTCATGGCGTATCAACATATGTAGGTTATTTAATACCAAATCCATTTTTATACAAATAAACAGTTCTATTTCAAACAATAGTTTAGCATAAGTATATTTTTTTTCTTTTGGTTACACACAGTTAAATGTCAAAACAGTTCTATTCTAAACTATTCAGTTATCATAAATACATAATTTCAGTGTCAAAAACAGTTATATTTCAAACAATTCAGTTTAGCATAAGTACACGGTTTAGTTCTATCTAACCCATAGATAAGACCCTATTAGCTGCTACCACGCAGAGCCAGGTTAACCTCGGAGCCCGTGGTGTAATGGTTATAGTCGTAGGAAATGGACAGGGCAACACGAGTTCAAATCCTGGACGAGACTGATAGCATTTCACGTTGCTCTAACACCCTCGGGAAAGGTATCAATCTAATAATTCTCCCCCCCCCCAGCTATGGGTAAATAGTAGGGCAGACTAGGTTCTTCACCCTTGGTGAGGCAACTAGTCTAAGAGAAGGAAACTCTGAATTCAAACCTGTTAAACTCCGCTTAAAAATTGACCTTGTGTCATATCCTGCCAGAGAGGAGGGGTTGGTAAATATGGTTAACCTGGGAGCCATAGCAATGAAGGGATACCCGCCAAAGCTACAGCATTTCTGGAACCTCACTATCAGATTGTTTAGTGTAATATCCAGGGCACTCTTTGGGGGTAGGTGTCTTACCCCTATGCAGAGAAACAGTCGGTGTATTCTACAGTCCCAGCCGACTGAAAAAATGTGTGTGCAGCCTCGTATGGTTTGGAAATAAACGGATAAATGAATTGACCTAAAGGGAAAAAAACGTAATTAAATGTCTAGTTTAAATGGTTAGTGAAAACAGTTCGAGTTTATTTGATACAATCACTCTGGACAAACTTCAAAGAATTTCTGCAGCTGTGGTCTGAGCCTCAAGGTGAACATGATGCTCAGAGGTTATCAAACTGTTAGATCAAAACATCTATATGCGAAAAACAACCCCCTCTTGATGAGTAGATATGTCACGTTACTCGTTAATATGTCATCGCTTTTTGGTGACATATCAACTCTTACAAAGCGTCGAAATGTCTGGCAGAAACTGATCTCCTGGTAATGACCTCAAGTAGAAACTAATTGAGATCAATTAAAAAGAAAGCAATTAAAAATTAATTAGTAATTACAATCAAATATTACACGGCAATTTAAAATATACTTGATGACGCAGAATAACTGATTAGTTCTTGTCCCAAATCAGAAGAGAAAAATCTTTGTTTTTTGGGGGGTTTTTTTTGGAGTAAGGTGTTTTGATAAACAACTTCGAAACACCGTTGGGTAGATTTGTCTCTCAAGTTGCTGTGACAGTTGTTAACGAAATCACAAAAAAGAAAATAAAGACACCATTACTTTCTTCACTCTCTCTCCTTGTATCTAGCTCACTCGCTCACTCTGTCTTTCTTTGTCTTTCCTTTTATATATCTTTCTCTTTCAGTCTCTTTATTTATGTCTTTCTCTCTTCTTTCTCTCTCTCTCTCTCTTTCTATTTCTCTCTCTTTCACTCTCTGTCTCTCTTTCTTCTCTCTCTCTCGCTGCATTTAAATTCCTTTTCTCTCTCTTTCTCTCACTTTCTAACTTTCTCTCTACATATATCTTCCTACCTCTCTTTCCTCTTCATCTCTCTCTGTCTTGTTCTATCTCTATATTTTCTCCCTCTCTTTCTCACTCTCTCTGCCGCTTTCTGTCTTCTTTGATTTCTGCCTCTCTCATTTTCTCTCTCTCTCTCTTTCTCTCTCTCTCTCTCTCTCTCTCTCTCTGTTACACTATCTGACTTCTCCTTCTTTCTCTCAGTCTCTATCAGTCTACCTCTATTCCTATCTTTCTCTCCCTCACTATCTCTTTCTGATTTTCTGTCCCGCTTTTTCTCTCTTTTTTCCTTCCTTTTTCGCTCTTTCTCTCTTTCTTTCCCTTGTTCCTCTCTCAGTATTTCCCCCTCTTTCTGTCTGTCTGTCTGTCTGTTTGTCTGTTTCTCTCTATATATCTTTTACTGTATATTTCTCCTTCCATCTTGTATCCATAAATGTTCTACTGATGTTCTGTGTTCTCTTTATTTTACGTTTCAAATTATAAGTTATAGCTAAAACACAGCCAACGACAAGTGACAATGCAGATGGCCATTTCACGGTTACAGGAATACTTCTTCTTCAACACAATCTAATTTAATTTATTCATGAATCAAGCAAAAAACATAGCAGTTTTATGAGTGCAATATCTATTACTGATTATTCTTGAGTAATGAAAGACTTTCCGTAACGAATAATCCTTAATTTTTATCTACATAACGTTGATTTTATTTAATATTGCGTGTAATAAATGATCCCTAACTTTTGGCTATGCTTACCTATAAAATATTTGATAAAGAGAAACATTCACACACTTATTTATTCTGTCAAAACTACAGTAATACAATCAAAATGCTTTAAATACCGAAGATAAACGACTTAATCAAAACCTAAATGTAGCTTAACGTGTTTACTTTTACTTAAGAAAATGAAGTATTTAGCTAACCTTGTTTTCTATTTAAAATTTCTGTACATAATAAAATCACAGTTATCATAAATCGTAATCAACATTCATCATAAACTTTATTATCTTATCTAATAGTTTTTCTCTTTCTTTTTACGGCTCCGTTAGATCAAGAAATAAAACAAAATTTGTCGTTTTAAAAACATACATCATGTGATCAAAAATTGGTCATAAAAGTTCGTTCATTATATGGATATTTAGCGAGAGTTTTAGCGTAGTGAAATTGTTATTGTTTGCGAGAAATGGTTGTGACGTATGTGTGTTTACGTTGAGTTGTTTCCTCGCTAAGTTTGTAAGGTCCCTCACTAATTGTCGTTAGGTATTAAAGGAAGGATGAAGAAGTAGTAAGATTGTGATAGTCGAAATGCGTTTTTAGAAATAAGTTTAAAATGCAGCCTGGAATATTGGGTTTGCTTTTGGTGATGCAAGACTCGTGGAGAGGTTGTGAGTATTGTGACGAAATGGAGTTATGAGAAGTTGAGAAGGTTGAGATGGCAGCGTGTGTCGTCGGATGTGTGAGGGATTGTGTTCGCTGTAGGTCAACGAAAGCCATGTTGCCGTTGGAGGAATTGAACTGTAGAGTCACCGTGTAGTTTTGTGTGTCTGGTGTTTTGGGGGAGGAGAGTCTGCGTTGTCTCCATTAAAGTGGCCCAGAGGTGAATTGATAGCTAGGTGTCAAGAGCAGAATAAAGCATCGCGTTGACATAGCCAATTTTGGGGCGACATAAAGTTGTGCCTGTGCGAGGCATGTTGAATGTACCTAATTTATATTCAACTGGGATTCCTTGCAAGGAATCCATAAATTAGATAGGTTCCCTCGTGCGCCCATGCTGCTGCTGGAAAAGCCCCCAATGAGACGTCTGCCCTGGACAGCGTTGTCCAGCTAAAGAGAATGTGTTTGGCAGCTTACCCAATTTTTTGCTGCCCAGAAAAGGTAGATCCGGTCTGAATAGGATAGGTCATCCTGATTGGGTGAAATTAAGTGTCGAATTAAATTGCGCGCCATACCAAAATACGAAATTTCACTTTCACTAAAGATATATATACGGTATATATATTTTATGATAACATGCAAATCCCATTATATATATATATATATATATATATATATATATATATATATATATATATGGTAGTGTATGTAACCCTGGGTTTCATGCTTTATGCTTTCGTCAGAGTGTGGGTTTTCGAAAGAAAGACGATTAATACGCTTAATTTTTTGTATGAAAGTGGATTTTGTTCGAGTATCATTCTGATTGTAACGTCTGTTCATAACCCCTCCATACCCTGTTTTTTTCTTTTCACACTCTATTTCTTTGCCTTATCCCTTCCCAATAGTTGACAACGAAAATGTGTATATGTATTTAATGATTCTTGCCACTACATGCACAAATATACATATATATGTATGTGCGATTGACAGCATATACGCAAACATACTAACATTCAAAAGCATAAAGAATTAGCCTCACTAACAAAATCCTACTTCAAACAAAAAAGTTAACCATATTAATCGATATTTTAAAAAAAGACCCTTTACCTTGACGAATGTGCAAAGCATGAAATCCTGGGTCACTGAGACTACCATGTAACATATATATATATATATATATATGTGTGTGTGTGTGTGTGTGTGTGTGTGTGTGTGTGTGTGTGTGTGTGTGTGTGTGTGTGTATTTGTCCGTTATTTGAGTGATAGAAGCACAGTATTTGATAGAGTGACAAAGCTAGCCAATGACAAGAGAAATATTAAAAAAAAACAACAGATTACATAGTCTCGGGTATGATGAGAAACAATGTCGATTTTTAAGCAGAGAAAATTTGGTGAAGGTTAAGAATTTTCCTCCTTGACTGGTTGCTTAACCAACGTCAAAGAAGACAGAATATAGGATTCGAAACGGGCGCCGATTTCAATTCCTACGACGATGAAAATGATGATAAGAACTATATATATCATCATCATCATGTCGTGCCGCCAGCTCGGATATCCCTGACCCTCTCTCGTTACTTCTCCCTATCTTTCATCGCCTCTGGCTGGTCTTCAGGGCTACATCCCGTATCCTCACATAGCTGCTGTATGTATGTTCGAGCTGGTCGTCCAGCTTTTGCTTGGCCACATGCGGGGTCCATAGGAGTACATGACTGATGAGTTCGTCCTTGCTTCTCCAGCAGTGTCCTGCGTGTCTGGCTCATCTAACTTGTATAGTTTTCGTGATGGGAGGCAAGTGGCCGTACAGCCGGTGTCTTGTGGAGTGTTGCCGCCAGGACTTGTTCAATATTGCTCTCAACATTCTGAGTAATTGCCGTCTAGCTTCTTCTTCAGCCGTTTAGTTAGCGTCGAATTAGTGCATCCATGTAGCAATATCGATAGGACCGCTGCCTGAAAGAAACTGCGCTTCATTTTATATATTGACGAGTTTATACTTAGGCAGCAAATTATTATTTCACAAGTTTCGTTAAAGAAGATGGAACATTTTGTTTATTATTTTTATAGTTAATCTTTCAAAGACCCCTTGATATTTTTCTTGTGTTGGGAACTAGATGTTTAAGGAAAGCATGGTCGAAAGTGCTTGTGCAGAAGATATGGGACAATTCCTTTAACAACAAGATCCCGACACAAGAAAAATATAGCAGGCGATTTGAAATGCTAAAATTAAAAATAATAAACAGTGTTCCATCGTCATTAATGAAATTTGCGTGGATATATATATATATATATATATATATATATAATATGTCGTATCGAAACCCCTTATATATAAACACACATACACAAATATATATATATATATATATATATATATATATATATATATATATATTTAACAAAACTGCTTATAAGTTTAATAATAATATCAGGTTACTTGGCCCTTCTATTTGAATATCAATTTTATGTTAGACTCTCTATATATAAGGTGCTTCCAAGATTTTCTAATCCAATAACTTGACCAATTCTCGTTCAAATTAGTTTAAGCCTTTCATAGAACGTAAAGGAATGAGTAACTACTATGTTTAATATTTTATTTTTATTCTCGTTTTAAGTACAAATATTCTATTATCTAACAAAGAAATTGGTGTTTAAAGATTATGCCTTGAATTTAAGCGCTTACATTCAACGCGATCAAAATGGGTCAAGTTATTATATAAGGAAATGATATCGGTTTTTCTGAAACACCCAGTATATAACGAATATTATCACTTTTTAAAGAATATCTCATTGAGCTTTCTGGTATCCGGTAAGGCAAAGTGTAAACAAACGAAAGCTACTGTATAATGCCTTAGAATTCCCTAGCTGACGTATGTCGTCTATTGGCTGAGCGGTAAGATGATAAGTCTAATCTAAATTTTGGCGGGTTTCCGTTCCAGCTACGAGTGTCCTACGTGTCTAGCCACACTGAAGAGTTGTAATATAATCAAACAGTTTGTCTGTGGATGGCAATATATATATATATATATATATATATAATTTGTAATCAAAACTGTGTATGTAATATGCATGATGGTATACTTTTTCTATGTTCGTGTTGCAACGTTTTACGTATGGGTAAAAATGAAATTGCAGAAAAATATTTTTGAACTTGTAAATTACAGAGAATAGAAAGTTCCCTGTTTAAACTTCAGTTTGCACAATTTCCTCGTCACACGCACTAATCGGCACGCAATGTAAGCAAAAGACTAATTTATTATTATTTAACTCAGTCAACAGCATCGATAAAAGGACGAATTTAACGGGAGCAATAATACATCTATGTTATGGTTTCTTGTATTCATACTTCTAAAAAAAATAAGTAGTTCATCACCGGTGAAAATAGCAATATATTTAATTTGTACTTTTTCCTTCTTTTTTTTTAGGCAATTATCTATATATCAAGACATACGTGATGAATTTTTAAATAGGTTCGAAAATCAATAGGTAAAGACATAGTTCCAAATATGTTATAAATAATTTCTTCGCTACAAACTTTGAGAATTTGCTGATGTATGAAAAGAGCACAAAAATTACATTTAAACTGCATATTACACATATTAATTTCTCTCTATGTCTGCCACACCGGCTCTGTTTCACTCTTTCTCTCCATTTCCCTCTCTTTATATATATATATATATATATATATATATATATATATATATATATATATATATCATTAAGATACTATTATACAAACACATATTTACACACACACACACACACACACACACACACACACACACACACACACACACATATATATATGTTCGTGTGTGTGTGTGTGTGTAAATGTGTGTACGTAAAATAATGTCTCAATTATATATATATATATATATATATATATATATGCAAACCTATGTTTAACCCATTTGTAAATATTTTTTTAAAATAAAACAATCTTCGTACACATCATGATGTATAGCCCCATACGTATACCTTCCGTAAATCTTATAGGTTTCCCTCATCCGCCAAAGACTTGATGAGAATCCCATGCTCAATCCTGGAACACTCTGTAGGATTCGTTACCATTGTGAATAGCTTCAAAATAAATATTTCTGCATGATTAAAATATTTTTTCTTTAAATTAATTCGATACAATGGAGACTTTACATTCATGGAAAAATTACTTTTTCGCAAAAAAAAACAAAAAATATCCCCCTGTTTATTGAATGACACTCGTACATCCACGCCCATATATATATATATATATATATATATATATATATATAAGTTCGAGAGTGACGGCTCCCTTTTAAATAGTTAGTTCACTAAGGTGTAAAAAAAGCCCGCAACTCCATTCCCTGGATTGTTCCACTTTACCCTTGACCCTTACCTCATTGTGCTGAGTGTTTAGCAAAGTGGCTGCACGTACAATTTTTTGAGGCTTTGGTATGACTTGACCTGGGATTGAACCCCGGTCACCTGGACCATTGGTTAACACTCTACTCATTAGGTTAATATCTCCCAAAACCAAGACAATCATCACAACTTCTGATAAAGTAGAAACTGTAGCTATTATGGATCAACCCTATGCAACAATAAAGTAGCATAATTATCAGCTGAAAAATTACACCTTTATCCAGAAAAAAATATGAATATTTTACTAATTCATATAAAAGATTTCTTATAAAAAAATAACAAATTCTGTTCTTCATATATTTTTATTACCCAACAAAATTTTAAATGAAGTTCTTGTTTAGAAAGAAAATTCCTTTGTACAATTTAAATATAGTAAATCTTTAGCGCATGCTGGAATAAGTTTTTTTTTAAATTCACCAGCGAAAATATTTTCAAATCATTTCCAATAAAAACTTATAAAATTGTAATAATCAGTTACATATATATATTATTCTCCTCAATAAGATATGTACAGTTATATTATTCTGATCAATAAAATATATACAACTATATTATTCTTCTCAATAAGACATATACAGCTATATTATTCTACTCAATAAAAAATATACGGATATATTTTATTCAATAAAACATATACAGCTATATCAATTTACTCAAAAAAACATATACAACTCTATTCTTTTACAAAATGCAACATAGACAGCTATATTATTCTACTCAATGAGACATATACAGCTATATTATTCTACTAAATAAGACATATACAGCTATATTATTCTACTTAATAAGACATATACAGCTATATTAGATTATTCTACTCAAAAAGACATATACAGCTATATTATTCTACTAAATAAGACATATACAGCTAAATTAGATTATTCTACTCAAAAATACATATACAGCTATATTATTCTACTAAATAAGACATATACAGCTATATTATTCTACTTAATGAGACATATACAGCTATATAATTCTACTCAAAAAGACATATACAGCTATATTATTCGACTAAATAAGACATATACAGCTATATTAGATTATTCTACTCAAAAAGACATATACAGCTATATTATTCTACTCAATGAGACATATACAGCTGTATTATTCTGCTCAATACGATAAATACGGCTATATTATTCAACTCAATAAGATATATATATTTATATTATTCTACTTAATAATTCAATTATACACATTATCGAGAAAATCTTTACAACCTTGGTATTCAAACAGTTTCAAACTCTTCTAAATCAATTTGCATCATAATTCATGATAAGAACAAGAAGCAAATAAAATCTTAAACTGGTGTATACACAAGCGCGCGAGTGGAAGTTAGTGAGAGTTCATGATCAATTAGAAAAATTATAAACAAATTAAGGAATACAGAAACAGGAATCAATGAAATGCATTCATGAGATAATGTTTAGAAACCAAAAAGTTTTATCTTTAAAATTCTAGAATGAATGTTGAAGTTTTTTTTTTTTTTTGGTTTTATAGCATATCAACCTTTGTAAGTTATTTAATAGTAAATCTATTTTTATAAAAATAATAAGTTCTATTTCAAACAATTGAGGTTAGCATACAGAAACTGTTCCATTTGAAAGAATTCAGTTTAGCATGAGTACAGTTCAATTGACAAAGCTATTTAATTTAGATAAACGATTCTAATTCAACCACTTCAATATAGTATAAGCATTGATTTTGCTTACACACGGGTAAATGTAAAAACAGTTCTCTACTAAACAACTCAGTTTCGCGTAAGTACAATTTCAAAGTAAAAGACAGTTCCATTTCAAGCAAATCACTTTAGCATGAGTCTGCA
>CAUZXS010002519.1:0-20000 GCA_963585895.1 Sepioteuthis lessoniana | reverse complement strand
TTATGGTGAAATGGTTAAGGTGGTGAACTACGACATTTGAATGAGCGAGTTCGAACTCCATCCACGCTATTGCATTCGGTTTCTGACTACTCTCATTGGAAAAGATATGTAACCTCTTACCTCTCCACCATCAGCTTTGACTTAGACTGTACCAATACTGTCCTTCCTCAAGGATGGCTTTGGGGTTTTATAACCCCCGAAGGTTGATATGCAATTAAAAAATGAAGAAGCCAAACTAAAATAATTGTGTGTGTGTATATATATATATATATTATATATATATATATATATATATATATATATATACGTGTGTGTATGCTGTGTGGATGACTCGTTTCTCCAAAAGCATAATTGGGTATGAATTCAAATATCACTGACATCTTCATTAATGTCTCTGATATGTGTTAAACTCTCTCAGAGAAATGGCTTCCAAAGTAGGTGTTATCCAACTTAGTATTTATGGTAGTATATTTCTCTTTAGACCAGGCCATTGGCCTAATGAGTAGAGTGGTTGCCAATGGTCCGGGAGACATGAGTTCAATCCCAGGTCGAGTCATACCAAAGTCTCAAAATATGGTACTTGATGCCGCCTTGCACTTAGCATTATAAGGTAAAGATCAAGGGTAAAGTGGAGCAACCCAAGGAAAGGAGTGGCACCATCCCCTACATCTCAGTGTAGTAGCTATTGAAAAGGGAGCCTTCGGGTCACCCTCGATTAAGGTCACCAACTTTACTCACTTTACTTTTTACTTCTCTCATCTTGAATTACTTTTAGGTGTATACCTTCGACGTGACACTGACCTGCATCTAGCAGTGAGGTTCCAATTTTGGAGATTTGTGGAGCATTGAGTTATACTAGCCAGTCCAAACTTACCAGGAGTGATAGTACCAGTTTGGGTCTCATTTAGACACAAATAGAACTGAGATAATGTTTAAAATGATTGTGAACTTAAATAATTCTTTGTCCTCTTAAAACAGTGATATTACAGATAAGTAGGAAGTGTAACTATGAGCAATACTGAACAAGTCCTGGAAGCAGTACCCCACAAATCAGCAGCTGTACGGCCACTTACTACCCATCACTAAAACTATCAAAATTAGATGAACCAGACATGCGGTATACTGCTGGAGAAGTAGGGACAAGCTCATAAGTGATTTACTCCTGTGGACCCCTTCACATGGCTGAGCAAAGGCAGAACGACCAGCTAGAACCTACATACAGCAACTCTGTGTCAATATGGGATGTAGCCCTGAAGACCTGCCGGAGGCAATGGACGATTGAGAGGGGTGGCAAGAGATGGTCAGGGATATCCATGCTGATGGTGTGACATGATGATGATTCTGTTTATCTATTTAAAAAGATTGTGATGTTGATCTTGAATCATTGATATTGTAAATACGAACTGTTTGCAAATGATTACCATATTGATAGATTTACTCAATACAATTTAACTGTATGAAAATTATCGATATTAGATATGAATATTTGAAACGATAAAATTGGATACATAATATTTGTATTTAGAATTGTTATTTAGAGCCATAATTGTTTGTTTGTTTCTTGAAACTATATAATTTCACGCAAAGAAAAGGAGACTGACTTTAAACTTATGTAACCTAACAAGAGCTGACATGCCATAGAACTAACCAACTTTGAATTTCTCTTACATGCTTGTATATAATTACATAATGTTTTTATCTTCATCCCAAAATCTAACCAGTTTTTCATTTATTTCTTGCAGGTAAGACCGCATATTGTTTCTCAGTCGGTTCTTGGTAAATATAAAGGTATAGATTATTCTAAACTTTATCTCATCTTTGCATGAACAATTTTATTTATTTATTTGTAAGCCGTAAAGGAGACTCTCAATAAGTTCTGCTTTTTTTTATCCAACTTATTTTTAAGAATAACGATGATTTTGCGGGTAGATCAAACATCTCCCCGCAATATTATTTAAATAACAATTGGGTTTGTTTTAACTTGTATAATGAAGTCCATTGAAATCTGAACCCCTGGGCTCTCAGATAACCTATACCTAATTTTTTGGGGGGTGGGTGGGGCGGAATCCAAAAAAGAACTCATTCAGTATCTACAAAATTGGTCTAGAAAGTAATGAGATATTTTTTCAGTTTGGCTGAAAATCAGCTGATCACTGCTGACCTTGGGCATAGATGAAAACCCTCAATTCATCTTTGCTTTACAGAATTCATGTCCATCTGAGTAATCTTGGATTAATATGTCCTTGAAAGTGGAACCCAAGTTCAAATTCCATCAAACTTCATGACATTGCAACAAAAACATTTAAAAAGTTAATACAGGTTTTTAGATGTTACATGTTTTTAGGTGGCTAAAGAAATGTATTTGGCCAAGAGACAATGGAAACTGAATCCCAATTCTGATTGCCCAGTTACTTCAAAAACTTTGCCAAATGCAACAAAAGTGAGAAATCTCAAATCTTTTTAATTATGAAAATGATTATTCTTGAATTAAGACTGATCACCAGATTTTCAGTCAGGGTTGACAAGGTGAAAAATATTTGAACAAAAGGTCTCATTACTTTCTAGCCATACAAGTTTTTCACCCAAAAGAATATTTCAATTTTACCACAGCTTCAATATTTCCCTGAACTGAATACTTGTGACTATTCTCCAAATTCAAAATTGGCCTCCATGGCCTCCTTTTGGAGAAGTGTTGTGATCTCTCTAGTTTCCAAAGGGAATTATATTAAAGGAAATAAAGTTGGTTTATAATTCAATTGATGATTTTTAAAAATATTTACCTACTTACACCTTTCTTTATAAGCATGTGTTGAGAGTACAAATGTGGAGCCTTTTTTTCTAAGGGTTAGCATGGACTTGAGGTGACCATTTTTAAAAAAAAAATTTGGTAGGAGTGCACTTGCCAAACTTAAGTGAACTGGAACTGTAAAATTTACCAAATGAATCTCTGCTAAAGGCTAAGACACCAGCCTCCACCCCCAATGGGTGTCATGAATATGGCAATAAACTGCTCTTATGGTGAGGCTCCTGGGGAATATGAAGTACTCCTTCATGGCTATTACTCTCAACTCCACTATGACCCAGAGTGGTAGTAGTTGTTAAGGTCCCATTTCTCTGTCAAATAGAACTTCTTGATCATTCTCTATACTTGAAACCATCCAACTGTTTGCAAACAAAGAATTAATGTTAAATTGAATTATTGGTATGGTATCAAATGCTTGAAACCATTTTTAATTTTTTTTCGTGTTTTTTGATTTTATCAAAAACACATAATAGGATGGAAATAAATTTATAATCCTAATGTGACCAGTTTGTGTTTTTTCTTAATGAAATTATTGCTCTGTTATGTCAGTTACATTGAGCTCTTTACCAGGAAAATTTAAATGTTCACTTTTGAATAGTTTTCTTGCCCCCAACTCCGGTTTAATTGGACCAAATAATACTTATATGGAGTGGGGTAATTGAATAAGGTGAAATATTGCCAAAGTATTTGGCAAATATAAGCACTGTTTGTAGTTGTGCCTTTTTCAAAGAATTCCATGTATGGATCCTTTCATGCTCAAGGAAATTGTCAGCAAGACCTTCTTTACTTACCGCTATGCTTGAAACTTTTTCTTTATCAGGGAGTCAATGTTTCCACTCCATGGACTGTCTGTTTGACTCAGGATTGTTGTGAGAAATTCTTGTTTAGCTCATTTGTAAACTTTTTTTTTTTTTTTTTTTTTTTTTTTTAAACAAAAACATGCTTCTCTGAATATATCAGAAATTCTTCTGTAAATTTCGCATGATTTGCATTTCTCAGCTACCAAAAATTTGATGAAAGGACTCTGTTCAAGCCTGGAGAACTTTGATTTTCTGTTATTTTGAGTAGCCTCAAAACAAATATTTTGTTGGATTAAAACACTTTCTACTATAAACCAATCCCAGACAGTGCTGTGTTTTCATTGATAAAAAAAATAATCTAAAAAAAAATCTATTTTGCTTTCTTTTTAAAAAAAAATCTTATTTATTTATGTAGCTTCTGTACACACACACACACACACACACACACACACACACACACACACACAAAAGGTAAATGAATCCTATGGTATGTAAAAATAAAAATAAGCATGGTATTAAAAAAAAAAAGAATTTGTAGTTCTGCAAATGTTCAGCGTTTCGGTTTTTTATATCAACTCTTCATCAGACCAGTATTATGTAATGTATCTTCTGAATTATATTCATTTAATTGAATTGAATTGAGATTTATCTCTACAATGAATCAAAGGGTCAATTAATATACATGTATAAGCAGACACTCTCCTGTAGGTTTCCTCAGTCGGCAGTGCTTTAGAATGACATTTGTACCGGGAATTTCTGTTAAATAATTAACAGACTAACTTCGACATTAAATAACACAACGAAGATTGACATGTTGGAAAATTAACCAACGACCACTCAACTGTCGAAGTGAAGAACAAAGTAGATCAACCATGAAACATTTCTATCCTTTTTTTTTTAAACATAGTTCACTCAAAGTTTTGTGACTTCAGCTAAGTGAAAGACAAAAGTCTTCTATTCTCGCTTCAAATTTCGAAGGTCTCGGCCAAGTTAAGGACACCAGTCTTCTCCTCTTGTTCTTACTTGTCTTAATAAGAATAATTAATTAATTAAAATTTAAAGAAAAAAAAACCTTGTTTTGATTTTTATTTAGATACTCGTTCCTCCCTGAGGATTAATATCCTCTCATTAATTTAAATTTTAATTAATCTTGTAATTAAAAGTTGTATCCTATCTAATTGCTGGTTCTATTCTAGGATACAATAGTCTGTCCAAAACGGAAAGTTTAAAATTAAAAAATAAATAAATAAAAACAAAAAAGCAAATAGGAATGAATAATATTTTTTAAATAATTATTTTCTTTCCCTGCGTGAACTTGAGATTAAAATTAATTTCGCTAATTTATTTTTCTTATATTTTACTTTTTACTCACTCATTTTTAGTATTTTGTAAATACTTTTGATAATAATAATAATGATAATAATACCCCCATTACACACACACACACACACACACAGTTACCACGTGCAGTTTGTACTTGGAAATACATGACTTGTCTTTTATTTAAATATTTATTGCTAAACCTATTAGCCCGAAATTTTAAGCACAAATATTTTACATATGAAGTTCAGTGTAATAACACTTTCTATTGAGACTTAGGATTTTTAATTTGATTTGAAATTGTGCAAATAAACACACAACCTCAAGCTTTTAAGGCAGCAATGGCTCCCTGAATATTTGGATGCATGTGTATATTTAGTGGCCTGTGTACTAATCCAATAGTGTGTGTGTGTGTGTATATATATATATATATATATATATATATATATATATATATAATTACGTAGTGGCGTCTATGACTCTGGGTTTTATACTTCACGTTTTCATACATTTATAGTTTGCGTGTATATATATATATATATATATTTAATCTCGTGTGTCTGTGATATTAGTATATACTTGGGAATGTCTGTGTGGTTTGCTGTTTCTTTTACATTGAGCTTAATATCAATGATACAGGATAATATATCTAATCTACGATAATGCTGATATATCAATACAATTTTAACTTATATATAAAGCATTATGCCTCTTCTCTCTCTCTCTCTCTCTCTCTCTCTCTCTCTCTCTCTCTTATATAATGTGTGTATACCCGGGTATATATCTGCATGCGTGTAACATATTCTAACCCATTGTCATTCAAATCGTAGACTCTTTCAGCCATAATCAAAAAATCTCACACACTCTTATCAGGCTTCAACACGCAAAAACGTTATTGCTCACAGACATACTCAAGACTCCCCCCACTTCTCACCGACTGTCACCCCCGCCCCATCCGGAGGGGTCCGTCTTTGTTCTAATAACTAATCCCGACCCTCTGCGAATGTCTCTCTCTCTCTCTCTCTTCTAGCTCTCCATCCACTTCGCCACCCTACAGCATGCAAAGCCGGGAATATTTCTTTCTTTTATGATTTCTGTCCCTTCTTTCTCTCTTCTTACAACATCTCGACCCCCTAACATTCGAGTAATGAAGTGAATAGGCCTACATTTGCATATAAATTGTATTTAAAAGAAAGCCCTACACGAATAGACACCAAATTCCTTTTTTCTACTGCCTTCACTTAATCACCTGCTTTCTCCACTCTATTTGGCCTCCTTGTTTTCTCTCTCCGTCTTTCACATTTTAGTATGACAAGCAATATGCCGCCATCTTTCTCGAAATCACCAAAACCCTTTTTCTTTTTTTATTTGCCCGTCTGTTTGTCATCAAATAAATCAATCGTCACTAATAGAACCCTAGAGAATGTTTTCAGCTTCTAACCTTCTTTCTTTGTTTTGTTTTTTTTTTTAACTTTAAAGATACTTTTGTTTTTTGATATTATCTTTTAAAAATATTTTTTAACCATGGTCCGATTGACAGTGTAAGTGAAATATTTCAGCTTACTAAGATTATATCCCCACCCTGCCCCTCCATCTTGTGAAACATGTGACACAAGGTTAATTTTTGAGCGGAGTAAAATTGTTTGAAATTATAGTTTTCCTATTTCTAAACTGGTTGCTTTACCACTTCTAAAGAACCCTGTCTGTTCTCCTATAGCTATACGGGGAATAGATGGATTCATGCCTTTCCCAAGGGCATTAGCGCAAATTCCATTTCCTCCGCTGATAACCGTTATACTAAGCACATCACTAATTTAAATGTATTTCATTTAAGTAATTCCTTAAAGTGTTGTCTTTTTAAAAAGACTCTTGATTCTAAGTCTTTTTTTTTTTTTTCATTTCTTTTTGTTTTTGTTGGTGGGAGTACAATTACTGCTAAAGAAATGTTAAATATTTCTCCTTTTTAGTTTTGTTGTTTCAGTATCTTTTAACTTTAAAAAGATATTTTAAAATTTTAAAGAGTTATTCTAAAGAAACTCTTTGTTTTTTCGGACCATGGTCTGATTTACCATTTTTCAGCTTACTAAGGTTTATCTCACATCTAATTTGAATGTATTTCACTTGATACCTAAAAACAGACGTTCCTTTTAAAAAACAAATCCAGTCTTTCACCTCCTAAAGACCCAAGTTATATGAATTTTTTGTTTGTTTTTTTTAATGGCATATCAACCTCTGTGGGTTATTTAATGCCAAAGCCATTCTCCTAGAAGAATTGTAGTGATACTATTTAACCCATAGCTAGAAGGATAAGGGGGTTCATACCTTTCCCAAGGGTATTTGCCCGAAAGTGAATGTAATAGCCCGACTGGAGTACGAACTCGCGTACTACGATTCCGCAGTCCATCGCTTTAACCATTACACCACGAGGACACCCCCTGAATTTTTTGGTTCTTCTTTGAAAAAAATAATTTTTATTTATATGTATGTATATTCTAGGTCTGACGTAAAGTTGGGCGGGTTTCGATCCCAGCTTCTAGCGTCCTAGGTGTCTAGCCACACCGAAGAGTTGTGATACAACGAAACAGTCTGTGGATAACAACACACACACACACACATATATATATATGGTTGGTTTTAAGCAAGTTTCAAAGCTTTGTTGAAATTGAGTCTTTGTCACGCGTGAAGAAACTTTTTCAAAGCTAAAACTGATTTAAAAAAAACATATCTACTGTCAACAATTGCATCTGAGATGGATAATAATTTCGCGATCTATTTATAAAAAGTGACATTACAAAAACCATTGACTTGGAAATGATTTTCTTTGGTAGAGAGCCCCACTCATAATTTTCTAATTGGGCCCCGCACTTCTTTGCACCAGCTTTGAAACTCACTCACACACACACGCACATCAGTCGGGTGGGGCTGTAAAATACACCGATACCACCTCTGCAGAGGGATACGACTCACCCACCCAATGAGGGCTCTGTTTATGACAATAAACCATCTAATGGTGAGGCTCGAGTGTGTGGAGTTTCCCTCGATTGCTATAATTCCCATGTCCACTCTGACCCGGAATTGTTGTACCCGTTACGGTCCCATCTATCGGTCAAATAGAAATATTTTTTTCTATACTTAAAACCATTTAAATGTAGGCAAAAAATGATTTATATTCAATAGAATTGTTAGTATTTCATTGTAATATTCGCAACCATTTAACTGCTTAAACAAATGAATAATGTTGAATAGAATTATCGTTTGATAGCAATTCTTGAAATCATTTAAAATAAATCCCTGTCGGCTGGGTCTGTACACCGACTGCACCTTTACAGAGGCGTAAGACCCTCCTCATAAGGTGTGTCCTGGATATGACATTAAACCATCTGATGGCGAGGCCCCAGCCTTGGAGATTTGGGGAACGTGGACTACCTTTTTATTGCCATTGAGTCCTGGTCAACTCTGACCCGAAGTGGACGCACTTGATTGGGTCCTATCTATGAGTCAAACTGTGTACAAACAAATGACTGATGTTAAATTGTGACTGTTATATAGCAATACTTGAAACCATTTAACTATGTGCAAAAGGTTCGTTTAAGAATGTTATCTACAAAATGTATTTAAAAATCATATATTTAATGTACATGTATATAGATAGTATTTGGCTTTAAATACTCTACAATGGTTGATATGCCATAAAACCAAACCAACCATTTAGAATAATGAATGTTATCAATACTTTAAACCATTTAACTGTATGCAGATAGAATTATTAGTGTTTGATAGCAATACTTGATACTATTCAATAATGTGCAAACAAATTATTATTAGATTCAATAAAAATACTGGATAAACAGAATTACTATTGTTAAATAACCGTACTTGAAACCGTTCAACTGTGTGCAAATAAAACTATAAGTGTTTGATAGCAATACTTGGAACCATTTAACTGTGTGTTGACGAATGAGCTCTAACACGTTTAGAAGTTACTACCAGCAATCCAAAAATTTACTATGACCTAATGGTTAGAGAGTTCGCTAATGGCTCGGGAGACATGGATTCAATCTCAGGTCGAGTCACGCCAAAGACTCAAAAATGGTACTTGATGCCTTCTTGCATTATAAGGTACGGATCAAGGGTAAAGTCGGGCAATCCTGGGAAAGGAATAGTGCCCTCCCCCACATCCTTATGTATCTAAAAAAAAAATTTTTAACAGAACTCACAAACGTTCAGCAACTAAAATCTTAATGAATTAACCAATTTTATTTTCAGAAAAAAATCTATCTATCTATTTATCTATCAAGGAAAACGTGTCGACAAAAACCATTACTAATATCAAACTTATCTTTTTCCGTTTAAAAAAAATTGTTTTTATTTGATTTCCATTTAAGATTAAAATTTTGTCTTTAATTTCTAAATATTGAAAATGAGTGTTAGCTTAGAATACGCAGACCGCACCTCTACAAAAGCGTAACCTTCCCGAAAAAACGTGGTGTGTTTGGTATAATACTCAGCTGGAGCTCTGGGGAACGTAGAGTACATCTTTGTTGCTATTACTCCCAGGTCCATTTTGACCGAGTGGTCAAACCTGTCGAATAGATCTGTTTTAAAATTATTGATATTAGATAAAAATACCTGATACCATATAACTGAACCAACAAATGGGGGGAATAGATGTTTAAAATAGTGTGATGGTGTTTAAATTAGAATTTGATTGGAATGAATGGAAGCGAATAACTGTGTTCCATTTTGTCGTAGATATAAAAATAAAATTCTTGAAATCATATAACTTGACAAAAAATTACTGTGAAACTTTAGTTATAAATGAATTAGATTTCGGCTTTAAATAACCCACAAGAAGGTGAAATGACGTTAAACAAATAACGCAAGCCAATTCGTTCAGATTAACTCTCAGGCGGAGTGAGAAGTACTTGTTAAGGTACCTTACATGGAATGAGTACTCGTTAAGGTTCCATATCTGGAAAATAAATTTTTTAAAAGTATTACTATATGACAGGAATACTTTAAACAGTATAACTGTGAAAACAAATGATTGTAATTGAAGGGAGAAGTTGCTTGAAGCCGTATGATTGTGGGTATATTATTACGATTAGATAGGAATAGTTGATTCCATATAACTGTGCAAAGGAATGATTATTTCTGTTGACCATATAAATCGTTATTGATTTTAATTGAGCTTTTAAAAATGACTCAAAGTTTGGCATTAAATAATCCATAAGGGGTTGATATACCGTTAAAGAAACTTAATACTGGGTTTTTCGCTTTATAATTAATTACCGTCCCCACAGTTTATCATTTCATTGAAAGTCTCTAATTATTTTCTAAAGGTGTTTTTACAGGATGTCAGGGCCGGTATAGTGAATGTTTGAGTATTGGGGGGTGCACTAAAAAGGACGGGTCCTGTTGCTTGGGACAGGAAACGAAGGCTTAGACACAGGATGTGGTGGGAGAAAACTCAAGGAGGAGTAGAGAAAAAATTTATGCTTTCTTCTCCTTACCCCCACCTCGTCTCATTTAGACACATCAAAGCTGTGAGATGTTTGACATTTCATTGACGGGGGCTGGTGAAATATTACGGTGGAGCCAACCATGAAAGGACTGGCTGAGGTGGTAGAAAAATACGCAGTTTGATAACCGGAATGGAACTTAGCAGAGGCGGGGGGGGGCGTTTCCGGTCAGTTATTGGGCAGTGAATAAAAATTTTCTCCTCTACTTTTTCGTTTATCTTTTCCCTCTACTCACAAAAAATGGGAACCCTTAAATCTTACCGAGGGAGAAATGGTAATTCAACTGAACTTAATTTAACCCTTTCGCTGCTATATTTTTTCATCTGTGGTAACAATCTCCCAGCACGGATTCCTCTGTCCGATTTTGTTATTACTCAGTCTCTTGAGATATAGATATATATATATGCGTGTGTAGTAAACGACTATTTTTCTTTCGTTTTCACACTAACTTCCTCGATTGCACTCCTTCACCCTCATCTCTCCCTGTTTTCATTCTCTCTCTGTACTCACTCTCTCTCTCTCTCTCTCTCTCTTTGTACTCGCTTTCACATCATTTTTTTCTCTCTCTCTCTCTCTCTTTCTCACTCTCCTCGTGTGGCAAGCAGTTAAATGTTGTTTTGCTCCCACTATTTATTGAGCCGCTCTCTTGCCGACCGCTCTTTGATAAGACCCTCTCCACCCTAAAAGGCTATCCTGGGTGTGACACTAAAGTACACCAAATGATGAGGCTCTAATTCTAGAGCTCGAAGGAGTCTATCCTTCAGTGTAATTACTCCCAGGTCCAGTGTAACCCGAAATGGTTGTAACTGTTGGGGTCCCTTCTATGGGTCTAATAAATATGTTTAAAAATTATATCTATTTGATTGGAATGCTTGAAACCAAATAACTGTATGTTTTTATTAAGAATAGTTATTGAAAGCTACAATCGATTACAAAGATTATTATCTTCATTAGTTGATTGAAATAATTTGTACAAGATGATTAATATTATTAGGAATTCCAGAAACACAATTGTGCGCAGATTATTATTATTATGGGATAAGATCCAATGGGCTTTTGTATCGACGACTTGAAGATTTTTCTTAGTGTATTTGTCGTGTCTGAGTTACAAAACCTTGCGCCTCATTTACTAGAGAATTTTGGATTGATTTGGTTTTATGCCAAATCAACCATTATAGGTTATTTAATGCCAAATCCATTTTTGTACATATAAAGAGTTTTATTTCAAACAATTCAATTTAGTATAAGTACCCAGTTTAGTTCTATTTGATCCATTGATAGGACCCTATCAGATGCTACCTCTCCGAACCTGAGTAGACCTAGGAGCAATGACAATGAAGGGGTATTCTGTATTTCCCAAAGTCTCAGCATTACTGGAACCTCACTATAAGATTGTTCAGTGTTATATCTTGGACACTCGTTGGTGGGGTCTTACCCATCTGCAGAGAAGCAGTCGGTGTATTCTACAACCCCAGCCGACTGGACAACACTCGTTGGTAGAGTCTTACCCCTCTGCAGAGAAACTGTCGGTGTATTCTACCACCCCAGCCGACTGACCAACACTCGTTGGTGGAGTCTTACCCCTCTGCAGTGAAGCAGTCAGGCAGTACTAAAGAACGAGGATTAAAAATCCGACACTTGTAACAGGAATTATATTATGGTTTAACATTTCCTTGTGCCAAACATAATAGAACAATTCACGATGAATTAACAGTGTAACATTTATTTCCTGGTTATATTTGAAAGGAAACAGTAATTACAAGAAACGCTGAATATATAGAAAGAGAAATTCCTATCAAGTTGTTGCAGAGTCCTTTATTAGAACGAGAGTTGTTACATGATGACTTATGCCAAAGCATGTTACGGCGCGGTGTACGATACGAGGTTTGTTGAGGCCAAAGTCTCCTATCGGTAGACGCATCCACTTGTTGGTACTTTCTGATTATCGAGGCAGAAACGCAGAGAGAATATTTCAACTTTGACGTTGTGTAATGCTACTTTGGTCACGCCATCGAGCAATCATTAGAAAAACTATTCTCGAAAGCAAGGGATGACCCGAAAGCTCTCCTTTCAATAGCTACCACATAAAGGTGTAGGGAAGAGCGCTACTCCATTCCCTGGATTACTCCACTTTACCCTTGATCCTTACCTTATAATGCTGAGTATTAAGCAAAGTGGCATCAAGTACCATTTGTTTTCAGTCTTTGGTATGACTTGACCTGGGATTCAATCGTGGTCTCCCAAACCATTGCAGAACACTTTACTCATTAAGCCAATGGTCCGATTTAACTAGGTAGGTAACACCTATGTATTGATAAGAATACTTGAAACTATCTTACTGTATAGCAATTATTTGTATTAAAAATACCTACTTGATACGATATTATTGCCTGACCAACTCGGGTTAGCAACTTTTAGGATCTCATTCATAGGTCAGGTGGATCTTTTTGAAAATTGTTCATATTTGGTATGAATACTTGAAACCATTCAATTTTGCGATGGCCAAGCGGGTAAAGTGTTTGTCAATGATCCAAGAGACCTGGGTTCAGTCCTTCGTCGCGTCATACAAAAGACTTTAAAAGTGGTACTTGATACCTCCTTGCTTAACACTCAGCAATATAAGGTGTGTATCAAGGGTAAAGTGGAGCAATCCACGTAAAGGAGTAGCGCCCTCCCCTACACCTCAATGTAGTAGCTATTGAAAAGGGAGCCTTCTGGTCGCCCTCGACTACGGTCGTCAACTTTACTTATGTCTACTTGATGAGAATGATATCATATTGATGTGTACAGAAAGTTCCCAAATAGTTCCACAATGTAAATATACCATAAACACGATTCCCTAACCTCTGTGCATACAATAACCCTAGATTGTTTGAACTGCCGTTGAAATAGTCGATTGAAACTGATAGATGTAAAATTACTTTGAAAACATTCGTCCTCTGCATCTTTGTTTTTATATAAAAACGATTTTATCTTTGGCATAAAATAACAAATAAAGGTTGGCATGCCTTAAAATCCAATCTAACAAAAAATATAATTGATTGCAAAAAGAAAAAAAACTGACTTCGGCATTACTTAACCCAACAAGAGTTTACATGCTGTAAAACCAACTGACATTCCAAGGAAGAACACGATATAAATATTCTATTCTCTTTTTTTTTCTTTTTTTTTTTTTTTTATTCCTTCTCTCCGACTTTTTTCTGTTTTCTTTTTCTTTATTTTTTTCTTCTGCCTATTTTAAAATCTGCACATATCCCATTTTCTGCCTCATTTGCATCTTTCATTCACCGATTACAGGAGGGAGGCCCCAGATAGCCATTTCAAGTCAAACTGATTCAACCGGTAATATATCACCAGTTCATGTGCCCTTT
Organism: Sepioteuthis lessoniana; assembly: GCA_963585895.1. Classification (NCBI taxonomy): domain Eukaryota; kingdom Metazoa; phylum Mollusca; class Cephalopoda; order Myopsida; family Loliginidae; genus Sepioteuthis; species Sepioteuthis lessoniana. The sequence goes on along the minus strand of CAUZXS010002519.1, from coordinate 6,184 downwards.
CGGGGCTGGTCACGACCGGGTCAATCGAAATAACTTATAAAAATAGCGACGAAAATAACACAGGCAAGAGATGGAGTTGAGGTGGAATCAACATACCTCCTAGGAGATACATAAATGGGTTCGCATCCCCTCAAAGAAATAAGCAAGCTGGAACTTAGATTAAAAAAGACATCACGCTTGAAAACCACAACATTCTCAATATTATTATCCTCATTGGTTTTGTTTCATCGGAGCGATACTGGTGTTGCATGTTTGGGGCAAGAATAACCTAGCCTAGCCTAGCCCTCTCCAGGTCTAAAACTGGTTTGAATTCTTTTTTTTTTTTTTTTTTTTTCGTTTTTTTTTTCTTTCAAGAAACCATACGAAAAATTTTAAAGTCTACCCGAGGTTGATATGGCATTAAAGAAACCAAACCAAAGTCTACCCTACTATTTACCTTTTAGCATACCCTTGAGAAAGGTATGAATCCAATAATTCTCCCTCCAGCTATGGGTAAAATAGTAGGACAGACTGTGTTCTTCAGCCTTGGTGAGGCAACTAGTCTAGGAGAAGGAAAACTCTGAATTCAAACCTGTTAAACTCCGCTTAAAAAATTGACCTTGTGTCATATCTTGCCCGAGCGGAGGGGTTGGTAAATATGATTTACCTTTAGCTGAAGGAGAATGGTTGATTTATACCTTTCCTTTCGATATTAGCGCTATGTGAAATGCAGTCTCGTTCAGGATTTGAGCCTTGGTAGCAGAGTTGACGTATTAGGATAACCATTATACTACGAGTGCCACTATTTTCAAAATGCTAAAAGCTATTTTGAACAAATCCTCTACGTGAATGCAAATAAAACAGTTCCTATGTTTTAAACAAAAAGTAGTTATTTCCACTTTAAGTGGCAAACCTCTAAGATTAGTAGACAAGTTCAAATACCTCGGCTGCAATATCTCATCTACTGAAAGTGATGTCAATATATGCCTATCGAATGTGTATTGATAAATATTCGATCATATAGAAGTCTGATCTATCCTATAAAATAAAACGGATTTTATTCCGAGCTGTAGATGTATCAATACTATTGGATGGGTGCACCATATAGGCGCTAACGATATATGTGGTGAAAAATCTTGAGGTGAACCAAGCAAAAATGTTGTATGTTATTTTGAGCAGATCCTGGAAGCAACACCCTACAAAACAGCAGCAATACGGCCACTTGCCTCACATCTCACAAACCATCCAAGAAGGACAAACAAGACGTGGGACACTGCTGGAGAATCTAGGACGAACTCAAAAGCGGCGTTCTTCTTTGGACTTCTGCACATGGACGCACCAACGATGGTCGACCAGCAAGAACTTAGATTATCTCTGTCTGGACACTGGATGTAGTTTAGAGGACCTGCCCTGGTTGATGGATGATGGGAACGGATGGAGAGGGAGAGAGAGAGTCTGGGAAATCTGTGCTGTTAGTGGGACCTCAGGATGAAAATTTTGAAAGTAATGTAAATCCCTTCATAACGGAATAGTTGGAATAGAAGTTAATCATTAAAACCAAAGGTTCGTTAAACCGGAAGTATCATCCACATTCGGTATGTAAATTTGATTAAATTGTTTAATTTACACAATTGTTGGTGTATCCTTTTCTTACGAATTCTCTTACAATTGGCTTATTGGTTTTCTGGTCTGAGTAGGTACCGTGCGGAAGGTCCTGCAAATTCTATGGCCTTCCAATAGAACAATTTTTTGAGCTTGATCACAATTACCTTATCTTGTTACCCCACAATGAATTTCAAGGAAATTTTTTGATTGAATTTGTCGTAGTCTAACTTTTAAGTAAATAACAAAAAAGGATTCAACTTTAATGTTTAAATGTGACAAATTAAGAAGAAAAAAACTGAATTAAATTAGTTAATAAGCGATAGTTATTTTTTATTTTTTTTCAATTATTTTTTTTATTTCAAAGTCCTGGGGAGTTTTAAAACACAGTGGCAATTTTAATTTCCGGTGACATTGTCCAGGCGAATAAGCAGAAGGATTTAAGACAAATTCGATGGAGTTGACTATACTCGTCTTCAGGAGGAAGAAAGGCCTCCATTTTGTTCTCCTCTGAGATCTCTCTCTCTCTCTCTCTAATAAGAGTTTGATTACTTTCTTATTATAGCTTTCTACAATTAATGAAGAAACGCTGAAATACTACCACCACGGTCATTATTAGGTATATGGGGGGTGCTAAATGTGGGACCTGAAATGATTGAACCTATTTTTAGAGACGAGCTCAAATACTTATTAGCTTCTTACGCATTACTGTTTGTGTCTCCATTTTCCCCGTTTATTTCTGTCGTTTCAACTCCGACTTGCTTTGCTCGTGCTCATTTCAACTGATTAACAAAAGAATCCGTAACACTCTTGTAACTACCTACCTTTATCCTCGAATGTAGCATGCGTCACGCTAAGTTGAGATGTGAGGGGGGATGTATATGCTATGTAACAACGCCTCCAAATCCCTACTCCCCATGCCCTTGTATCGAAGATATACTCTAATCAAACTCTGAGATGGAAAGAAGGTTAATAATATTAATAATTGGTTGATATGAACGAGATAATCATCATCATCATGTCGCGCCGCCTGCGCGGATATCCCTGACCGTCTCTCGCCATTTCTCCCTATCACTCATCGCCTCCGGCAGGTCTTCAGGATTACAACCCGTGTCCTCACATAGCTGCTGTATGTAAGTTCGTGCTGGTCGTCCCACACTTGCACATCCATGAGTGGGGGTCCACAGGAGTACATCGCTTATGAGCTCGTCCTTGCTTCTCCAGCAGTGTCCCGCGTGTCTGGTTCGTCGAACTTGTATAGTTTTTGTGATGGGGGGCAAGTGTCCGTATAGTTGGAGTCTCGTGGGGTGTTGTCGCCAGGACTTGTTTAATACTGCTCTCAACATTCTTGTGTAATTTCCGTCCAGCCTCCTTACGAGATAATACTAACGAGATAATACTAACATTAATATAATTAGATTTGATATGGATTGAAAAAGAAATTAAGAGTAAGTTTTGAAACACTCTTTAGATCACAAATTAGAAACAGGGATTTGGAATGTTTTGCTACTTTCTCGTTTTTTAGTTTCATTTATTAACTAACACGCCCTGATAAAGGAAAAAAAAAACCGAAACGTTCAGCGTTAGTAAATATTCTTTCAAACAAAATAATTCTCTGAAGACCCAGTGTTTTTAAATTTTTTCTTTTATGCATTTCAAGAACTATTGACTGGCCCATTGGCATAATGGTTAGAATGTTCGCCAATGGTCCCGGAGACCGGGGTTCAATCCCTGGTCGAATCATACGAAAGACTCAAAAATGGTATGTGATACCGCTTTGCTTAACACTCAGCATTATAAGGTTCAAATCAAAAGTAAGTGGAGCAATCCAGGGAAAAGAGCACATCCCTCCCCTACACCTCGGTGCAGTAGTTATTAAAAAGGGAGCCTTTAGGTCGTCCTACTTACAACTTATCTATATGTAGTGTATTTCTTTTTGAACTACTACAATATTATATAAATACGTAATACTAAATTTTTATATATTGTTTTCAATTATTTTATATTATGTTTTTCTCTTTTCTGTTTGTCTGTCTCTCTCAACTTATGTATTGACGTATTTTGCTGGTGTGGACTTGATATTCTTGTCGTATGATTAACTTGGTTGGTATATGAAATTTGAGCCAGCAATAAAACTTAAATATTTAATCAACTTTCGGTTTCATTGTTTCCCATTCAATTCTATTGTCTTTTGTTTTTCTTAACGTAAAGGTTATGATAGATTTAATATTAAACATAACTGTTTCGTAATATATTTCTACTTCCGGTGCCCCATCGGTATTTATGTGTGTATAGGGGCCTAGAGAAGAATTGCTTGATGGATGTAAGGTTCATGATCTGTTCGATTTGAACCGATTTCTAGAGTTATTTTGTGTATGTGTAGGTTTTATTTAGAAACTTTTTTTTTCTTCCTTAAGGATTTCGATATTTTCCTTACAAGATTCAGAAAGTTTCCTCTTTCCGACGAAAAACGGTTTGGAAACTCGCGTAAACGGCCGGTCTGAATAATTAACACATTGTTATAAACATGGTAACCAAACTTTCAATGCACAATCCTGTTTTTTTTTTGTTTTTTTTTTTTTGTTTTTTTGTTTTTTTTCATCACCGTTATCAAGTGACAACTTTTCAAAACGCCAATTTGCAAGAAAGAGTGTCTCCGTGGCGTAGTGGCTAATGTGCTGAACTGTGACATTTTAGAAAGCAAGTTCGAACTCTGGTTGCCTTATAGCGTTCACTTTCAGACTAATGCCCCTTGGGAAAGATAGCAAATCTCTCATCCCACAGTTATAGATTAAAAAATACGACTACCTTACTTCCTACAAAAGACGGCTTTACTATAAAATAATTCTCGTAGATAGATATTTCATGAAAAAAAAAAAGACTAAACCAATTTGTGAGAGACTCTCAAATTTGGTTAAGAGCTTATTATAAACTCTTCTCGGGGCTGACTTTTGTTAATTTTACTTCCAGCTAAATATATCTTATTAAGACATCTAATAAAAGTATTGGGAATCCTTGTTAGGGAATATACTTAGTCAACGATTCTTTAGCCTAGTAGGTAAAAAATGGCCCGGGAGATTGGGATTCAATCTCAAGTCAAACCAAAGACTCAAAAAAATGGTGCTTGATACCTCTTTACTTAAGTCACCATTATAAGGTACGTATCAAGGGTGACGATCGCTAATTTTAACCAACTTATTTCTATAATATACTAACACTGAACGCAACAGAAGGAAAAACTAGATAAAGACGCATTCGAGAAAGGTGAAGCCACATTGTCATATTACCCACACTCGTCTGATAAGCCTTTCTCATGTTGAACCCCTTTCATATACTGCTTGTTCATGGAAAAATGTGTGTATAATTCTATCGAGAGACATGTTTACTTTTCTTTTATTGCTTGATTTATTTTAACGGCATGACAACTCATCTTGGCTTATTTGATTTCCCTAGAGGTTAGGAAATTCCGGTCATGTTTTTCTAAGATTTCTACTCATTCCAATCGAACACAGGCGTTTTCAGACATGCTATTAAGTTCACTTTAAGGCTTATATTCTCGGAAAAGGCTTAAACTTACTTATCCCTCTCGAGCAATGGGTTACATGGTACCACTGTTGTTCTTCTGCAAGAGTGGCATTTAATATTAAATAACCCACGAATGTTGATATGCCATTAAACAAAGAAAACAAGCCAAACTTAATACAAATTACTATTAAACAAATCTTTGCATCTCTACTGGTAATTGTTATTGAAGGGGAAGACTGTCATTTCCAGATTTGGAGCCTCACCATTGAACTACAGTAAAGTGTTTAGATGGATAGCGCCCCTAAAAGGACTCCAAAGGTTCTCTCTCTCTCTCTCTCTCTCTCTCTCTCTCGAGAATATATTTATTAATATCTTTTCGCCGACCATTACTGAGAAGATACTTGAAGTAGGTTGATCAGGGCAAGCAAGACATGTTTGCTTGTCTGATCCAACCAAAACTCTCCTATCAACCATCTGTTCTGTATGAAAAAGAAAACAAAAACGCCGTTCATTGCAGCTGCTTTGGATGTAATTTATTAAGTTTCTAGCTTTATAAGTTCATGCCAGCTTAAATTCCCAACAAATATACTTCTAACTTCTTTTGTTTAGTGTGACATAAGATCAGTATTAAGAGGGTCATCTATTAAGAATCGAACTGACGAATTGTCGACTATTCTTGGTCGCTTATCATTACACTTTGGTCTTCCAACTCATTTTTGCTTTGACGAGAAGTATAAGGCACCCAGTGAGAATGGAATAGTTCATTAACTATTATACAATTCAAGTTTCTCAAAATCATTTACTGAGCTTTTCGCCTAATTAAGCAATTTCAGTTTGATGAATAATGCAATTAACATCAGTGTAAAATATGAATTTATCATAAACCTATTCAAGTTTGCTAGCGATTATTCTCGTAATCTGTGTCATTCATCGAATATTTCATGATGTCTATCTCTGTCTCGCTGCGTCTCTCTCTCTCTCTCTCTCTCTCTCTCTCTCTGCATCGTCGTTGTGAGTCTCTCTTCCCTTGTTGCGTATATGTTTTCTTTCGCTCCCTTAATGTGTCGTTGCTTGAGTG
>CAUZXS010002518.1:340000-355000 GCA_963585895.1 Sepioteuthis lessoniana | reverse complement strand
AAAATGTATTTACACTTAATTGAATTGTTACATATAACTGCTTGAATAGTTTGAAATAGAAATGTTTTGGACAATTAAACTGTGTAATTATGCTAAACTGAACTGTTTTAAATAGAACAGATTATTTACATAAAAATGGATTTGGCGTTAAATAACCTACAAGGGTTGATATGCCATAAAACCCACCAAACCAAACCAAGCATTCATGTCTAATACTAATAATTATATGGTTTTAATTAAATATTTCTGTTAATTGATAGTCATTTGTTTGCATGCAGTTATATGGCTTCTAATAACTAATGATAATCCTTTGTAAACTATTATTGAACAAAGTTATTTAATCACTATATGGGACACTAATAGGTACTACCAAACCGGACCTTCGAGTAATGTTACTTAAGGAGTAATCCACACTCCCCAAAGCTCCAGAACTGGAGCCTCACCATCTGATACACTTTAATGTCATAGCCAAGGCCTCCCTTATTTTGGGGTAAGAGTCTTACTCCTCCGTCATCCTCACCGACAAGGTCATTTATTTCATTTTGAAATATAACTTGGTTACAACATTATTGGGTTTAATGTTGATTTCTTGTATCATTGAGTCATTTAAGATTAAAAGGGTTTTATTTCTGGTTTTTGTTTTAATGATATTGTTTTCTTTATGAGGGGAATATAAGATCAACAAAGATGGTAGATAGTACCTCAACAAGTGGTGTGAGGGATCAATTAAGATTGTATTCTTTATTGTATTATATATCTTAAGTTGACTCTTTCTATTTTATAAAGATCATGGCTGATGGAAGATTATAGATTTTTTTTTATAGATTTCTTTTTCAATTTTCTCATGTCTCTTTTCATTTTATGTCTGTAAGATTGAATTTAATGCTGATATACAGATAAAAGATATCGGATCATTTCATCAAATTGTTATGGATCATAGAAGATGATATACCCTTTTTTTATTTTATCTTATTCATTTTTATACTTGTTTGAAAAAATCTAATAGTGAATTTTAATTATTTTTCTTTCTTGGAAAAAAGAAAAAATTATGGCACCCAATTCGCTTATCAACTTGACTCTTCAAGTTTATGGAATAGGGAATCCTTTTTCACTCTCTTTTGATTGTAGTATTTAATTTATTCTTATTTAATCATTTTTCAGCAAATAACATTAAAGATGGCAACTTCTGTTGTCAAATTGCGTGGCATTCAAAGATAACTGATTTTTTTTCTTTACTTTTTTCTATAGTGATATTTTAAAATCTTTTTATATTTTGCAGTTTTTCTACATCTAGCTATTAATTTTTTAGGCTTTTTAAGGTGCTAAAAGCTGTTCATCTTATTACAGGATAAACAATGATTACATTTTTTTTAAATATATTCTTTTCTTTTTTAATTTGAGAGGTTTTTTTTTTATCAATCATCTTGATCTGCAATTAAGAGTGAACAGATATTACTTCTCTCTCTCTCTATGTTACTAGAAAGTCAGTTTAAAATCAGAATTAAGCTGAAGAATTCAATTTTTTTACTGTAACATTTTCTGTAAGATGTACTGGTTTTTACCAGCTGATCACCCTGTTAAAGAATTATTTATTTAAAAACCTTAAGAAAGAAGTTAAAGGAATATAACACTTCATTCATTTTTTAACTCCTAATGTGCTTAAGAAGATGCATAATTTTTATTTAAAGATGGCAGCCACATTGGTTGGTTAATTGGTTTTATGTCATAGTGTGGGAACCAGTCTAGAGTTATTTTATGACTTTGCCCAGTCGGCTGGGGCTGTAGAATACACTGACTGCACTACTGCAGAAAGGTAAGACACCCCCGCCAATGAGTGTTCTGGATATGATGCTAAACAATCAGATGGTGAGGTTCCAGTAATGCTGAAGCTTTGGGGAATGCAGAGTACCCCTTTATTGCTATCGCTCCCAGGTCCATTCTGGCCTGGAGTGGTTGCACCTGATAGGGCCCTATCTATGGGTTAAATAGAACTAACTGCATACTTATGCTAAACTGAATTGTTTGAATTAAAACTTTTTGATAAAACTGAATAGCTTGAAATAGAAGTGTTTTTGACAAATAAACTGTGTACTTATGTTAAATTGAATTGTTTAAAATGGAACCATTTTTGACATTGAAACTGTACTTACACTAAACTGAATTGTTTACTATATAGAAGTATTTTGACATTTAACTGTGTGTAAAGAAAATCTGTGCTTATACTAAACTGACTTAACTGAATTAGAACTGTTGGAATAAACTTAATAGCTTGGAATAGAAATGTTTTTGACAATTAAACTGTACTCATGCTAGACTGAATTGTTTGAAATAGAACTGTTTGCTTAAAAATGGATTTGGCATTAAATAAGCTACAAAGGTTTATATGCCATAAAACCAAACAACCAACCAACTGAATTGTTTGAAATAGAACTGATTATTTGTATAAAAATGGATTTGGGGTTAAATGACCAACAAAGGTTAATATTCCATGAAAACCAACCAACCAAAATCTACCGAGTTTCTCTTCGAAAAGCTTTTACCCCGTAGGTCAATGGAATCTCCATGGAACAGTGGCTAACACGGTGCACTGCCACATTCTAGGAAGCAAGTTTGAATTCCAGTTACACTGATAAGTTTACTTTTGGTGTAATACCCTTGGCAAAAGTATGAACCTCCTTATCTCCCAACGTATGAACTACTGTTCATCTACAAGGCTGATTTTGGCTTTAAATAACCCATGAAAATTGATATGCCATTAAATAGAGAGAACATTTTAGAGATTGTATTTGTGATCCTTAAACCAAATGTCATTATGTTTGCACTTTTACTTTAACCAAAAGATGCCTGAAGATGGCTAAAACATTCTGAATATAACAATCAATCTGAGACAATGTAAATAGTAACAACTATTCCACTTAGGAATTGAGATAAATTTCTAAAGTATCTTTAAAAATTTTGGGAGCTTTTCACTTTTCTTTCTCATTATTGAAAGTTCACTTGAAATTAACATGTTTTCTTTGGATCTAAATCTCATATAAAAATTGTGAAACATCATTCTTTTCTTTTTTATATTTTTTTTCCTTCTTTTCCTGCTATTAAATCTAATAAGAGGCAAAATCTCAGAAAAATTAGTACTTGAGATTTCTTGACAAAAAAATCAATTATCCATCTGTCTTTCCATAGGATATCTCTTAAAGTTCTCACTTGGTTTGTTATGAAACTTTTTGAAAGTTGACAGTGGCCGATGGAAGAAGGGATGAAATTTGGGACAGTTTCAGACACGGTTACTTCAAGGGTTGTATTTGAGAGTGCTTTAGGCAGATGGTATCCATAAATAATCTGAGGATCTATAAACAATACCTGAAAATTATTTTCAGAAGAAATATTATACAAATTTCTATCATAAGTGATATGTATGCCAATAGAACTTAAAACCAACAATTTTAATTTTTAAAATAGGTTGTCAGATATCTTTATAAGTGCTAAGACATCTTGCATTATATAATCAATTGAAGCCTGTTGAGCATCGCGGGGATCATCATGGAAGATGGATTCTTGGACTGATTGCATTCATTTTGGACTGATCCCCTTGGGAAAGGCATAAATTTTCCTATTATGGGTAAATAGTTGGGAAGATGGGTTCTTTAGCCTTGGTTTGTCAACTAATCTAAGAAAAGAAAAATTCTGAATTCAGACCAGTTTTATTCTGATGAAAAATTAACATTGTGTCACACATTCACACACACACACACACATACATATATATATAATCAACACCCAATATGTAAAAGTGTGTTTTTATTTACATACTCAGATATTCAAACCTGTGTATGGGCTGTGGCCAATCAGCTGGGGCTGCAGAATACACTGACTGCATCTCTGCAGAATTGGTTAAACTCTCCCGACAAGTGTCCTGAATATTTCAATAAGCAATCTGATGGCAAGGTTTCAGCAGTGCTGGAGCTATGTGGAATGCAGAGTTCTTCTTCATTGCCATTGCCCCTAGGTTCACTTTGGTTCAGAGTGGAAGCACCTGATAGGGTTCTATCTATGGGTCAAATAGAACTGTTTAACATTTAAACTATGTACTTATGCAAAACTGAATTATTTGAAATGGAACTGTTTGATTATTTAACTGTGTGTAAACAAAAACTGTGTGCTTATGCTGAACTGAATCATTTGAAATAGAACTGATTTAGCATTTAACTGTGTGTAAACAAATGACTGATGTTTAATTGAATTGTTAGAGATACATAGCAATAATTGGAACCATATGATTTTGTTGATATGCTAAACTGGATTGTTTGGAATAGAACTGTTTGATTGTTTAACTGTATGTAAACAAAAAAACTGAGTACTATTGCTAAACGGAATTATTTGAAATTAAGTGAAACCATTTAACTGTGTCCAAAAAAACATGAGCTCAGAGTTGTTTAAAAATGTTATCTGCAAAATGATTTTAGAAATCATATATTTAATATTTGTATAAAAATCATTTTAAAGATATTAAAGCACAAATTTCATAATTTGTACTGTCTGAAGTTCATTTTAATAAGTTATTGTTAAAGTTTACAAAAACTTTGATGAAAATTGAATCTTTATAATATAGATAAAGATTACTTTTACTTGAGTAAGTCCATTAAAGTAGCAGTTTATTATTTCTATATATAACACACTATAACTATTATTATTGCACCCAAACCATTTACGTTGTACATTTGGTAATTGGGTTTTGTGCACAATTCATGCTTTATCATTACATTTTTTTGTATTTACTTTGATTAATAAGCCATTTGTAGGAATTGATAAAAAAAATACTTCTTCTTAAGTAATAAAAACTTGGCAAATTATTTATGTCTTTTTAAAGCAAAAACATTAAAAAAAAAAAGTAGTGACCAGTTTCGTTTTTGGAATCAATATCAAAATCAGAAAAGGAAAACAAAGATTTTAATCAGTTCGTAATATCACATGGATCTGTTTGTTATAAATAGACAGATTTTTACCAATCTTCAACAGATGTGTTTATGCAACTTGGTTTTGTGGTTGCTGTTGTCTTTAAAAGGGTTATTATTCACCCATTTACATGAAGCCAATACATACCATATTCAAATCCATGACTTTGTTCTTCCTTTTTCTTGCGTCTTGCAAAAACCATGTGAAATCTATTTTTCACCAGTGGTAGATCTTGCATTAAATTATTTCAAACCCCCAAAAAGTGAAACATTTTCTATTTTATTTGAAATCCATTTACTCATTGTGATTTCATTGTTTGTTTGTTTGTCTCCTCATGTGTAGGTCCAATACATTTGCACTGAAGATTTTTTTTTGGTTACCTTATTCAGCAGTACCATTTCCTCTATCCTAAATTACCTATCATATCTATTGATGTGGGGAGGGAAAGAGATCTTTACTTATCATTCTTCATCTCTTGGTCTTTATTCAATTCATCAAATCTTGCTAATAGCAATCTTATAAAAAAGTAAGTAAATTTGGCAAACTTAGTCGAGGGTGACTTGAAGGCTCCCTTTACACTAGCTACCACACCAAGGTGTAGGGGAGGGTGCTACTTATTTCCCTGGATTACTCCACTTTATCCTTGATCTTTACCTTATGATGCTGAGTGTTAAGCAAGGCGGCATCAAGTACCATTTTTTGAGTCCTTGGTATGACTCGATCTGGGATGGAACCCCGGTCTCCTGGACCATTGACAAACAGTTGCTGCAGTTGTTATTATTATGCAAGTTCTTAGAATGATATATATGAAAAAATCTTTGCATATATATTTCCTCTTAATCTGTGTATGAATGTTTTCTTAAATGTTATACACACACTATTCTATACTGTTATTATATATGTGAGTTCTTAGAAGAATAATATATATATATATATATATATATATATATATATATATATATAAGAAAAAATATTTTTATCATGTATATATATATGCATTTACACACACCGCCTATATATAAGTACACTTTTAAAATTTAAAAAAAAAAATAATGAAATTCTGATATGTTTGATTGAGAAAAAAACATTTCAAATTGCTACAGCTGAGTTGAGACTTTCTTGCTTTATTTTGTTCTCATGTCCGTATTTGAATCTTCAATTTTAAAAATTTTCCGGTGTCAATCTGTTATGTAGCCAGATATGCGGATGTGTGAAATAGACATAGGGAATCCGAAATACACAACATTCACGAAATTGGTTCAGGTACAAAACTTTATTACCTTTGAGTTAAAAGTTATTCGACATGAAGAGAGAGAGAGAGACAAAATCTTTCTATGCTGACTGTTTTTACATCTGCCCCAAACCACGTGCAGCACCCCACCTGCAAACTACTGGGCTGGCCTCGGCGGGCACCAAAAGTCAACCTTCCCGTTCAGACACAGGAACTCAACTAACTGCTTTTATCAAATCCCCCACATCATCAGCGCTTCCGGGCATGATGTCATTCACCTCCCCCGGTCTCATTTCCTATCTGGGGGACTTATTGTGACATCTGTGAATGACACATCCTCCCCACACGCATTAATGTTTTCACCTAACTAAACCATGCACTGAGCCAAAAGGTTCTCATCCTAACTAAACCGAAAGATAAGATATACAAAAACGAAAAAATGATAATATAAAAAAAAAATCCCTCCGCAATTATATAACAAATCTTGATATGTATGTATGTGAAAACCTTAATTTAATAATTTATTTTTTTACAATTTTCATTTTTGCAAGATGAATTTTATGTCAATTGATGAATAGAATTAATATAATTACATTGTCACCATCCTTTCAGTTTATCTATCAAGACTTAGAAAAACTCTTTCTTAAAAAAATAAATGGACTTGCAAGAGCATTTGATATCAAATCTGTTAAAATTAATCATTATATTTTTCTTTTTTGTTATTACAAAATTGTTTCTTTGAAAAATATCTCTCTCCAAAGTTGATTACTCAAATTGTTTTCTCTATCTCATTATATAATATTCCTGTTGCAATTGCTTTTATTAATTTTTTTATTTTCAGAATTTGATGCTTCTGTTCATAGTTAGGATCAATACTTAGATAAATCCTTAGAGGTTTCAATAAGTTTAAATCCTTTTCATTTTTTTTTTCTCTCCAAGTAATTTTTTGTGTATTGATTCACAGAAATATCTGAATAAACTACAACAATATCAACATCAGTTTTGCACATTGTGGTTACTGAATTTCATGTTAAATAAAGGGGCATTTTGCAAGTTTTGGACATACTTATAGAGAGAAAGAGAGACAGACAGGCAGAGAAATAATGTTAGAGTATTTGTTGGTTGGTTGCTTGGGTTTATGGCATATCAACCTTTGCAGATTATTTAATGCCAAATCCATTTTTATACAAATAATCAGTTCTATTTCAAACAATTCAGTTCAGCATACAAAAACAGTTTCATTTCAAACAATTCAGTTTAGCATAAGTACGCAGTTTAATTGTCAAAAAAATTTCTATTTCAAGTTATACAGTTAAGTCAAACAATTCAGTTTAGCGTAAGTACACAGCTTGATTATCAAAACAGTTCTATTTCAAGTAATTTCACTTAGCATAATTACGCAGTTTAGTTCTGTTTGATCCATAGATAAGGTTGCCCAGTCGGCAGGGGCTGTAGAAAATGCTGACTGCGCCTCTGCAGAGGGGTAAGACCCCCCCCAATGAGTGTCCTGGATATGACACTAAATAATCTGATGGTAAGGTTCCAGTAATGCTGGAGCTTTGGGGAATGCGGAGCACCTCTTCATTGCCATTGCTCCCAGGTCCACTCTTGCCCAGAATGGTAGTACCTGATAGGGCCCTATCCATGGGTTCAATAGAACTAACTGTATACGTATGCTAAACTGAATTGTTTGAATTAGAACTCTTTGACTAAACTGAATTGCTTGAAATAGAAATTTTTTTGACAAATAAACTGTGTACTTACATTTAAATTGTGTGCTTATGCCAAACTGAATTCTTAGAAATGGAACTGTTTTTAACATTTAAACTCTTACACTGAACTGATTTGTTTAATATAGAACTGCTTTGACATTTAACTGTGTGTAAACAAAATCTGTACTTATACTAAACTGAATTAGCTGAATTAGAACTGTTTGACTAAACTGAATGACTTGAAATAGAAACGATTTTGATAATTAAACTGTGTAATCATGCTAAACTGAATTGTTTGAAATAGAACTGATTATTTGCATAAAAATGGATTTGGTGTTGAATAACCTACAAAGGTTGATATGCCATAAAACCCAACCAACCAACCATAGATAAGGCCCTATCAAGTGCTACCACTATGGGCCAGAGTGGACCTAGGAGTAATGGCAATGAAGGGGTACTCAGCACTCCCCAATGCTCCAGCATCACTGGAACTTCACCATCAGATTTTTTTATCATATCCAGGACACTTGTTGTGGGCAGGCCTTACCACTCTGCAGAGATGCTGTTGATGACTGGGCAATCTGAGTAATTAGTTTTTTTTCTTGTATTACATATGCACACACAAATGGACTTCAGTTTTTTACTTTGTGTATATATATATATATATATATATATATATTTGGTCACACTTTCTTATCTTCTGTATTTTGTAAGGGTAGTGTTTTTGTGTATGCGTTTTTATATATATATATATATATATATATATACCTACAACTCTTTCAGTAAGACCCACGTTCAACAAAGAAGCCATTTTATTCAAGAGGAAACATATCAGACAAATGCATACATCATTAGTCACAGAGGAAATCACAAAAGAGGACATAGATTTTTTTTTTTTTTATAGTTGAAAAAAGTAGGAGGTAGTGGAGAAGATGAGTGCTAAATCAGGGGGTAAGAATTACACATAGTAGAGGTCAGTGGGTAGATGTATGAAAGAGTAATGGTTTACACTTGGGAGTTTGTTCTGAACCTTTAAGACGTTCAATTTTTTTTCAAGAATTCAAAACTTTTTTTATACACAGATATGGTGTGCATTATTAACACCCTAGAATTTTTTCTATAACTTGCACAATTTTCTCAGAAATAAATGGGGAAATGAAACCAATTTTTATCAGCAGAATATTACAAAGGATATTCAAAGTAATTATAAAAAATTCTTTTTAAATTATACTTACTACTACATTATATTTATTTCATATAACTGAGATACTTTTACATTCACTTTCGGGCAAATACCCTTGGGAAAGGTATGAACCCCCTAATCCTCCCAGCTATGAATTAAATAGTACCACTACTGTTCTTTGAGGAGAATAGCTTTGGCATTAAATAACCTACAAAGGTTGATATGCCATTAAACAAAGAAACCAAACCATAACTGAAATAGATATTTGCTTGTATTTTCATTTGCAATGATAACTGCCTTCAGATGTTTTCTTACACATTTCTTATGAGTTTCTTACACCGGTCAGCCATTAGTTTCTTCCATGATTGCAATTTGTTTCAGTTCTTGAATGTCAGCAGGATTTCTTTCCTCAATGAAGCATTTCTACTCTTTTCAAAGATTTTTTATCGGCTTGGGATTGAGACACACTGCAGGCTATTTATTTGTTTTTTGGGGTTTTTTGTATTTTTGGGGGCCATTCTTACGTGATTTTGGTTGTGTTCTTTGAGTTTTATACTCAATAACTCATGTAGATGTATCCATCTTTTGGATAAAAACTTGGAAAGCGGTTGAAGATAGTTCCATCATAAGCCAACACTTTGGTATAACAGCAAATGAAATATTAAGTTCAGTTTCATACTTTTTTTTTTTTTTCAAACATATAGAGTATATATTTACTCAACCCACTGCCACGAGCAGGATATGACATAAGTTCAGTTTTTTATGGTGGTTTTAATTTTTTCTTTTTTAGACTAGCTGCTTTACCGAGTCTAGAAAATTCACTCTGCTCCTACTATTTGCCCATAGTTGGGAAAAGAACAGATGGATCCATGCCTTTCCCAAGGACATTAGCACCAACAGCTTCATCAAGGATTTGAACTCAGATTGTTGATTTGATTTCCTATGTCAAAAACCATTATGCTGAGCGCATCTCCACAATGGAATACTAACATAATGGATACATTATTTATCTGTTTACCTTCAGCTTTTATTTCACTGTGTTAGTATATAGACTATCCTTGCTTGGAGTAAAAACTTGGGAAGAATTAAGATACTTGAGTAAGTTAAGTTTTGCAGTATTTTGCTACATACTAGTTTGTAGCACATATGTTCAAGCAATGGAAAGTACTGGCTGTGATTGGTAATATCGTGGGGGTTGGTGCATTGACACGTGGGATTTTGAAAATTGCACAGATGAACATGCAGCATAATCTAATTCAGCAACTTATGCTTTATTATATTTACTAACCCCTCCGCTCGGGCAGGATATGACACAAGGTCAATTTTTAAGGGGTGTTTAACAGGATTGAATTCAGAGTTTTGCTTCTCCTAGACTAGTTGCCTTATCAAGACTTAAGAACCTAGTCTGCCCTACTATTTACCCATAGCTGGAGGGAGAATAATTGGATTCATACCTTTCCCAAGGGTATTAGTGCTATGCAATCAGTCTGGTTCAGGATTTGAACTCATGTCACCGTGTCCATTTCCTACAACGATAGCCATTACACCATGGGCACCTCTACAACTTATGCTTTATGAGTTTAAACTGAGCCAGAATGCTATGGAAGCAACCAAACCTATTTTTGTGTGAAAGGTGAAGGTGCAGTTGATCACAGATTGCAAGAGCCTTGATGGTCAGGTAAGCCTTGGAATTATGTATTCTAAGGTTGTTTTATAAGTCAAGGAGGCGAATCCAGCAAACACTACCCAAAGTGTATCGGACAAGCTCAGCATTTCATATTCCAGTGTGATTTTAACACCTTCATGACCTTGGCAAAAACATAAGACGCTGCTGAATAGTGCATTATGTTCCCAAAATATTGCAAAACTTTTGACTTAGCCATAGTGGTGACATCAGGCAAGGACTTTTACATAATCACTGATGAAAAATAAAGTTTAATTTCTCTTTTTATTTTTTCTCTAAGCCATAGAGTACTAGCATAACTAATAGATTAATTGTCTGTTTATCTTCAGCTTGAATCACTGTAGCGTTTCACTTAATTTTATGTATCTGTTTGGTTTAGCACAAATGTTAGAGAGAAAAATAAAGAAACATACAGAAAAAGTTACACTTCTCATTATTGTATTGGATAAAAGCAAAGGAACTCCTCATTTTCAAAGCAGAATGAATTCTCAAGGGTCTGTAATTGTTATAAAATATACGAAACTCATGGGATATAATTACAAATTCTTTTAGATACGCTTCAGTGATAAAACAGGAAATTTACAATTCTCTCTGATTTTATGTACATTGTGATTTATCACATGTCAACTTGGGAGAGTGAGAGTTGATTTCAAACTGTAACCCAAAGTCATTAACCTGAGGTTGTTTCTCTAGGTAAATGGTCTTGTTTGTTTTGAATCCTGCTGTTGGATTGAGCTGAGTCTAGTCACTCGAAACTCCGGCACAGCAAAATGCAGTGGTATCAATTTTATTTCAGTATTCCAGCTTCCATTTTAAAATCACTGAAATAATTACTGACAGAACATCCTCATCTTTCTTGATGATTTTATATGATTTTATATGATTGGTAACTTTTTCTAATATTATATCTAAAATCATATACTGAGAACCATGATTGGCTTTGATAGTTAATAGTTTTTGATTCCAGTCATCAATGAGCAAAATTTGATGCATTTTGGTTTTCACAGAACTATTTCTTAGATTGTGAGACTTCCTTAGTTTTTTCCCTGATTATGGTTCACTTTGTCTTCTAGAAATTATTAATGTTAATACAAAAAACATAAATACTATTTAGCCTACTGATATCTATTTATAATCTTGATATATATATTTTGAAAAAATAATGCTACACGTAAATATATGTTGTGATCTAATGAACTGAACAGGTCAGTGTGTTTTTGTTCATCTTAAGAGTACATGAAATTAACTTTTTATATTTTACATACATAACCCTTCCTTTTCATGACTATATTTTCATCTTCAATCCTATCATGATACAAAGCATTACAAAGCATTTATTTTTTATTTTGTGCTCTCTGATTTTAATTTGTGTCAGGTATGTTTAATAGAATGAAGTTTCATTTTACTTAAAATATCTTATCTTACAATCATAGATATATTTTTGATATATAAACTTATCTCATATGATTATTCATTTAAAGTATAAGAAATTAAAAATCTGTAAATATTAGAGGTTCATTGAATAGTTTTTATGTTTTGTTTTAACATTAGAAAATTCCCAGAAGACTACATACAATTTGGGAAGTCTGACAATTTAAGAAAAAGTCCTGCTAAGACCAAAATGTATATGCATATGTGTGTATAAATACATTCTCATACAGACAGGAAAGTATATGTGCATAGACATATCCACAAAGTACTACAAAAAACAGCTGTGTCTCCAATAAAGCCTTCCACAGATGTTTTATATATATATATATATATATATATACCTACTCACAGATATAGATTGATAGGCATATAATTTGATTCAATACCTATGTATGTATGTCAATTTTAATGCATGCTATCTGTAAGTAAATATATTGAACTTTGAAAAAATGAATTTATATCAATAAGTGAAAAAGAGATGTGTGTGTGTATATATATATATATATATATATATATATATAAAACTAACCATTAAATGTTGAGTCCTTAAAAAATGGTGTATCTATTTATTTGCAAATATCATTCTAATAAATAGAAGAAAACTGGGAAGAAATAAAATCCTGTGCATGAAGATGCATTTAAATTGATATATAATTTAAATACACGCTTTTTTAAAGCCCTAACTGTAACTTTATCTTTAAGGGTGGTAAGTGGAGGTCACAGTTTCAAATTAAAATTCAACAAAAACCAATTATGCCTAATGCAACTATTTGATGATTGATTTTCCTATTTTAAATTTTTTTTTTTTTTTAAGTGATTTTAATCATTGGTCAGTGTTCAACTTGCTAGTGGCTTTTTCTTTGATTGAGAGCACTTGAGAAGAAACAATATAACCTGTGTTTATTTTTTACACAGCATGTATTTATGTACATATATATGTACCCACTCCAGTTTCATGCCCATCAGCTCAGTTGAAGACATGAACTTATACCAGTGATTTTGTTAATGGTGCTGAAATCTTGTGTATGACAACCATACTTTTCGGATGAACTGGTAACCAAAAAAACAGTACATTAATGTGCAACAGCTTCTTCAAACAACACTTCACAGTTTTTGAATTCAGAGTTTTTTCTTCACTGAGATCACTGATCTTACTAAGACTAAAGAGCTTAACCTGCCTTACTATTTACCTATTGCTGGTGTGGAGGAGATTAATGATTCATCAGATGATATAAAAACTATCCGACATCTGTCTTATGGATTTTTCTTTTATAGGAATGATTACTTTTTGTAACAAATAATTTAAATATATAAAGATTGTTTATGAAAATTAAATGAATTGAAGGGATTTGTAATATTTGTCAGTATCAACCCAACCCCTCTGCTACTGACTGGATATCACTCAAGATTAATTTTTAATCAGAGAACATCCAGTTTGTATTAAGAGTTTATTTTTTCTTTTTTGTACTCCTAAACATTTTTGTTAGTCTATGTATACAATTCAAATCTTCTAGCACTTACCCTTTGTAGATAGGTACTTCAGCTAGTTAATCAATAAATTGAACACGCATTCATATGTAGGTTTGTAATGTAATGCCCCAACATTAGAAAATATTGATGAATATTTAAGTGTTTTTGAATTTTCTATCAACAAGTATTATTATATGATAACTTAAGAAATGAAATACTTTTAACAGCTCTTTGAGGTAAAAAAAAAAATGAAATAGCAAACAATTTTCAAAACATCAGCTCCTTGAAAGATATTTCTTTTTAGTGATAATGTTTTGAAAATTAAAGATTTTTCAATAACTTTTCTGGTGGTAAATAATCATTATTGCTTTCTCAACATTTTCTACATAAGTTTTTTTATTCAAACCTAATAGTTTTTTTTTGTTTGTTGGCTTTTTTGTTTTTTTTCTCTAAATATTTCTTAGATGTTTTGAGTAAAGTTTTCTATAAATCTTCAATTGCATCATTTCTTGAGAATACATCAATCAAAAACTGCAGTACAAACAGTGTGTTTATTGGAACAGAAAAACAGTTTTTGTCAATAACAAATATGTACATACCCATTGAGAAGTATTGAATTCTAGAGAAATACTTTAAAACTGAGCTTTTCTGTAGAGTGTAGTTGATAGGGAAATAAAATGTGTTTTTATAGTATACATGATGGTGCAGAAATATAAGATGACTCATATTATATTACTGACTGCCCTATTAATTCAGCCACTCATGAAGGAAATGTGAGCTACCATAAAAGAAGAAAAGAGACTGGTTATGTCACAGATCCATCTGAAGTGAGGTAATGCAGGAGCAGAATGAAAGGTATGATTGCAGAGTACCAAATGCAGAAGTTCCACTTAGCCAAACATGTCACAAAGTTCATAGCAAGTGAACCCATGCAGTTGCCAAGTGGTATCTGAAAGGGCGGAAACTACAACTTAGAAGACTACCTTGATGATGAAAAGATGAAATTGTCAAATCAAGCAATTTTGACTTACATTGAGAAGAGTGAGATCAAGAATGAAATGATGCTCTTGGGAGTGTGCAGTACTCCCTGGCCCACTCTAACCTGGGTGGTATTAGCAATGATTTCCACATTTGGGACGGATAGACTTGTTTTGCAAATTATTCATATTGGATCCTAATATTTGATATATCATCATGTGCACACCCACCAAAAAAACCTCTTAAAAGAACTAGACAAAGAATCTAAAGATAAAAGAAAAAGATGGGATACTGCATTATCTTATGCTTAAGTGCCCGTGGAATATTCATTGATCCAATTATTTTCTCATGACATGAG